>OLKM01001120.1:94771-170594 GCA_900291075.1 Melanogrammus aeglefinus
GGGGAGGACAGATACATTTTTTATGGGTTCTAGCTCATGTAGGGGTGAAGGGAAATGAGAAAGCTGATGAGATGGCTTAGAAGGCATGGGGGAAGAAAAAAAGGAGAAATGAACATCAGTATAAGTAAGGCAGAAGTTAAAGAGGAAATGAAGCAAAACAATAAAACATGTCTATAGCACTAGTTAAATATTTAAATATACCATAAATACAAATAAATTCGGAAATATGACCCGTTATTCAGAATAAAGCACAAACAAGTTGCATTAATTATAACGTTTTCAGCCATGTGCGCCGCCATCTCTGTTTTCAGAATACGATGACGTCACGAGAATGGTTGGTAATATTTCGACATAGCGGCTCATAGCCTCACCAGGTAAGCTTACTGCCTCAACAAAATGGATATGGACGAATGGGATAGACCCACCAATGAAGGCAGGCATCCAATTGCCTATGCTTTTGAAGCCATGAAGCAGTGGGAGTTTTAGTGCCCCCAAACAGAGCCTGACTATGGAGGAGAAATAGATGAAGGCGAGAGAGACGTATCTGAGCGCACAGGAAACATCGGTGGTGCTTATGTGGGTTTGTGTTCCCTATGTCCACTGACATGGAGAGTGTCTGCTGCCATGTAATGAACCTGGGACATCTCATCAAAGATAACAGATGTATCACGTCCAATCCGACAGTGCCTAATGCCTGTCATTAGAAGCGAGACGTGTTGGGAGTCGCAAGATGCGTCGCTGAGGGAACATCCGAGCCGAAACCACTGGGCGCCCAATAAACAGCAGGGTAAACCTAACACAGTCTTGATAGGTTGTGCGGTGGGAGTAGGGACCTACACTGATCACCTGAGACTACGCAATTTTTACACCCATACTCAGTTATTCTGCACATGTATTATCTTCATGTTAGAAGCTGCGATAACAGTACTAGCATAGCATAAACATAACAAGCACATACTGTTAACTAGCTGTTACCCAGCTGTACCCACAAACAGGTTCGCAAGGATCTGCTAATAGTTACACTACTATTGAGCGAAACAAATGCAATCATCGATACTACTCCATCACAAAAAGAAACCTCTTACTCACACATTAGAAGTTCGCCTCACCGAGTTTATTCACCAATTCATCAACGATGCAACTGCATTTTCAGAACGCGGTAATCCACAAGTTATGCACTTCGGCGAGAACATCCAAACACGTTATTGCGACTGAACAGGAAGTTAAATCGAATAAAGTCCTGTCTCTGATATGCCTACAGGATACATTACGGCGGCCCTTGTTCTTGTACAAAAACAAACATAAACACAAACATCAACAGAAATTACGTAGGCATATTCAAATAAAGTGGAACGTCCGCTTCGGTTATATTACGGTGCAAGGAGGTCAGAATGTACCTATCTCAAGCAAACAGACGTACATGAAAAAATAAAAGATAATCTAGATAATAAAATCTATACATAATATATAGTTATCATATAATATCTTATAATTATTTTTCACCACCATCTATATATCATAAAAAACATTTATGGACATCACGAACCGTCCAAATTTTATCCCATAAATCTTGTTTACGTTTTGAGTTGGTACTTACTGATAATTAAATAAAAACGCAATACATATATGTTGATAATTATATATTTATCCAGATGACAAGCAAAATACTACAGTCAGAATTGTGTGTGTGTACATGACACAGGTATGCGATGTGATCGCAGAGCAGAGGCTATCGCACTGCTTGGCGCTCGAGCAGCGCAGATAGCTATATGCCATATATACGCATGTTTTCGCAGCACGGTCCTGCGCGTTACACTGCCCAGTGAATTGGCTGCTGCTTGAGCTAGAACCCCAACATTGAAGGTTTATTGGGTTTCATTCTGATGTAAATGCGACGGCTCTGCAACACCTCAAGGCTCAAGGCTTGGGTAGGGGTGTTGCACTGTCTCCAAAGAGACTACGCAGCATATCATCATGAGCAGTTCTAACTGAAAAGAAAGAAATCCGCGAGCTGCTGATCATGTAAGAGAAGGTGATGCAGTCGCATTAAACAAAGATGTTGAAAGATTGTACGATCTGCGAGAGGAACTGTCCTTACGAGGCTTTTGTCGGGATAAAAAACAAGCAAAATAAATATGTTGCGTTTTTACACTTGTAAATATTTAATCACGCTTGTAGCCTACACACAGACGTGAACTCATTCTTGCATAAGGGTGTCTTCATTCATAAAAACATTCGGGAACAATGTGTGGCGCAGCGCCACAGAATCAACACAGAGCGACACAAATTGATTGTTTTTGCGATTTTAATTTGCTCTGTAGCAGAGGCTGGAGATCGGGAAGATCGGGAGGTCTCCCGGTGGGCCGGTCCACTTTGAAAATTATTCTAAAGAGGTCTAGACTCCGTGCGCAGCCCCGCCTTCTCCAGTGAACCAAAAAAGCCTGCGCCATGACGAATGGGGGATTTTAACCCCTCTGTCTCACTGAAGACTGGACAACACAAACTTAAAACTTAAACAGAAAAATTAAGTCAGTGCCCACAAAATTCTATTCGTCCCGAGGTCGACCCGAGAGAGAATAAAATCCTCCAGATGACAATTACGTCCCCGGGACGACTGTATCGTATGTTATATATATACATGTATGTGTGTATATATATATGTATATATATATATATATATGTGTATATATGTGTATATATATATATATATATATATATATATATATATATGTATATATATATATTTATGGAGGAGATAATGTGGAGGAGATAATGTCGTTTACAGCACTGAAAGGTAGTGACGTGTGATTAGCCTTACACAAGCCGTTTCGAAAATCTGCACCATATGACATCACTAGTGGGCGTGTCCACCTAGATCTGTGCTGGATAGATGAGCAACGTTTACTTCAGTCCACTCGGTAGGCTGGTAGACTGATCTCTCCAGCACATATATAGTTGGACATGCCCACTAGTGATGTCATATGGGGCAGATTTTTGAAACGGCTTGTAAGGCCTAATCACACTCACACCTGGTGTATAATATGTCTCCTTTAATCCCCAGAAAGTACTGTAAAATAATAAGTTCAGCGCTTTTAGTTAATTTTTAGTTGACCCTAGCTTGCTTCTTCAGACTGATTCCGTCTGGAGGGGCAAGAGGGGCTCGAGCCCCACCAGCCCAATGTAATATGTATTGGACTTGAAAAGTTGAAATGCGCATGCTCAGAGTGTTTCTCACAACATGAGCAATACCGTATGCATGAATACAAAACATGTGATGTCGAAATCTTACCTCAATAAGTTCAAGGAAAGGACACCTCTGTGCACCCAATCCAGATGTCACACCATCAAACATACACCGTCACAAAAAACGTTTGATCAGCAAGGTGTCATTGCAGTTTGCTCAATCATAGCCACCAAGCCTTCATGAGGAACTGTGTAAGCACAAACATTCACTTAGCTCTTTACTTTCTTTCATACTAACGGATAATGTTTTATTTAATGGGATATTGGTATAATTCATGTGATAGAAGGCCTGTAAACGGGAACTACATGAGTTGCGTTGGGTTTGCCTTTTAATTGTTTGTTTTTTAACTGCTTTGATGTTTAATGTGAATTTTCTGTATATCCTTAGTTTGGCGGATGCTTATTTATTATAACTACCATGTACAGCAAACCAGAATAAATTAGGGGTTAATTAATATTCCTACATCCTGTGGCCTGATTTTTCAAACGTAATAATTGTATATACTGTATATCACATCAAGTAAAATATTACAGGTGTTGCGCTCCGCTGGAAATATGGAATGGAGTTGTAGAAAGCAATTTAAATCAGCTAGATATATTAAGTGCATATAATTAGTTTGGTTTGTCATTTCAGAATTTTACTGAAAAAAACATCATAAGCTTATTTAGAAATGACAATCCAAACCTTTAAATTATGTGGGGTACACGATTAATGGACTGGTAACAAGTCAAATGTATCTAATTGCTGCCTCATATATTTAAGAGTGGCCACAATTCATGTTGATCCCTCGTGCTCTGTCACCCCTTGCCCTGTGTCGTGACTGGTCTACATTTACTGCTATTGCCGCCTTTTTAATTATATTAATTAGGCATCTCTAGTGTTTTTGGTACAATTAGTGACAGCAAGTTACTGATTGTTAGGGTAAACTCTCTTAATAAAATACAGAAAAATCTTGACGTATTCCTAATTTGCTCAGAAAATCATCCTCACATTCCTCCTGTGGATTCTAACATGAAGCATTCATGCATGACTTCATCCAGGCTAGATTATTGTAATTATTCTGTTCTTACCTGTCTCGATGATTCATCACTACAATGCCTCGAGTAAGTGCAAACAGCTGCAGCCAGAATATTAACTAATCCTTGGCAAATATCCTACACAACCCAATATTCATGGCTTCTGATGCGTGCTTCCAAAAACATTCCGGATTTAAGTCATTTTATCACACCTTAAGCACTGTAAGGCCTTCCTCCTTTTAATCCACATGAAGCAATTTGCAACTGCCATTGTGAACTATACCTGACATGATATTATCGTTGGTATTATTGTAATTATTTATTATCCCTCTATTATTCAACACCACCGAACTCTCAAACTACATATACGTTCACATGTGTTTAATGGTACTATATGTTAAAATGCTTACTTAAAGCTCTGGATGTTTTATCAAAAATACCTAAAGCCTTAAGTAGGCATTGCGGCACTTTCATAGGGGACGGGTAGGTGCCTATCGAGAAGGCGTTGTGCTGCTTTAATGACGGTAGAGTCGTGCCTCTCAGGAAGTCTGGCCTTTTGAAATGTCACGGTCGTTTCAGAAGACTTTTTTTTTCTTCCTCTTCCAGTTCAACTCTTAAAATAGTCTTTTTTGATCATACATTCCTTTTTTGTCCAAGTTTTGAGGAATGTCAATGATTCAAGCACCGGTCATTGGGAAGAGCATCGCCTCATGATCGGGGATCAAACCAGGCTGATTCTATGATCAGCACACTTGACCTTAACATAAGCCCTTTCGAGGGAGTGTAATACTCTGCTTTGTATTTTTAAAGATCACTCCTACAATGTTCTGCCATTTGGCAAAGAGTATAAGTGAAAGCGGCCGCTCTTTGACCCCATTCTTGAACAAATGTAGCCTTCGGTCAGATTTAATACAGATTTAAAACATTGTTTTTCTGCACATATGAGACCAAAGACCGAAATGTGTTAAGATGGAGGTGGGCGTACATTTTCCATCGTCTGAGGGATCTTTGACCTGACTTCTTTGGCTTGTAAGTTTGTGTCAAACTCTACAGTGCAAGCACAAATCTTTATTACAAAAGAGATTTGTCGGTGGCATGAGGCTCTTTTCATTGTTTACTGGTTCTAGGTCAATTTCCAAGTACACTCTCTTTTTGAAAGTGTACTTGAAGATGAATGCCAAAAATTTAGATTTTTGTGGAAAAGCCATTTTTGAGCTAAAACTATCTTGGCAAGCTTCCTTTTAAATTTACCATATTAATTTGTGGCTCCTGGACACTGTCCTTTTTGTGATGTTTGGTAAATTGAAAGAGAGATTTCTCTCGCCAACTGTTGCCATCCTTTCATGCACATGAAAGTGTTTTCCTGCTCATCCTTCTCCATGCTGTCGTTACATTTTTGCTGTCTTGTCCCTCCCTCTAACATCACCTCACCGTTATCTCATGTGTTGCTCCTATCTTATCCATCCCATCATATTGTAATTTCCATGTCATCATTTTATATATCCTCTCAGTGGGTTTTTATGACTTTCATCGTCTCCAGCTGTCATGCATTTGGTTTTACCGCGGCCTTCGAACTGTTTTTTCCACCTTCCCCTTTTCGCTTTATTTCCTGTTTAGTTTTTCCCCTCCTCGTGTGGATTTCAGTAAACTGAGCTCAGATCTTCAGCTAGATTAGTCTCTTTGTACAGGATGCCGCTCGTTTGCTTCTTCTTCCTCTTTGCCCACCCTCCAGCCCCACAGCTGTCACATTTATGTTTATATCCCGCTCCTACATTTTCCCTGTGGGTTTCTCTTATTTCTTCCGCTGTCTGTTTAATGTTGCCTTTGGTGTGTTGCAACTGCCTTGTTGAGCCTTCTCCTCCCCCTTTTCTCTCCTTTAAAATGTTGAAGACATTCATCCATCCATCTTTCCAACATTGCAAGGGCTACAAAAGGAAGACTATAGGACTCAGAGTTGTTGAAGATTGTAAATCCTCAACCTGAGAAAGACCCTTTATTTCTGTATTCTGCAAAAGACCCCTCTGATACAAAATGAAAATCGAACGCTTTGTTGAAAGACAGTGACGGTTACAGGCTTAGCTGAACTTTTTCAAAGATGAAATTAGATTATTTTGGTGGAGCTTGACTACATGTTCCATCTGTGGGGGCCTGCTCTTGCTGGTGTCTTAGAAAGTTAAAAGATCTCTTTAGCTTTGGCAAGTGACCCCTCAGGGTAGGAATGGACCAGGGCTATTGATTTCAGAAACAAAGGGAGACCTTGCCTGCTTCACAACATCCCTCGCTACACCCACTTTGGGCAGACAAAGACCCCATGCCTGTATCATTATACCCACTCACAGCAGGAGACCTCCTGTGTTCAGCCCCCAAACAGCCGTGGGCGATATTGAATGATGGAGTGATTCATGTGTTTGATCCATACACGAATGCGGTGCCCTAAAGCCCTGTTCCCCATTTGCACGGGAAGAAGGAACTTTGTTTTCCAAATATTCTCCCTCCTCTGTCCAGACACTCATACACTCCAAAGGGATACTTCTGGAGTTTATGTAAGCAGATCCATCCTATAGCCAAGAGCCACACTTGATCTGGCTTGTTTATGTTCTCCATATATCTCGATAACTAGTGCACTTTACATCAGACAAGTACAGCATACTGTAGCCTCTTCTGGTTGCAGAGCACGGAAAAAATAATAGATACAATCCCATATAATAACCGCACCTCTAGATGCTGGACAGCTACATCTCTTTAAACAGGTCAATCACTATTTCTAGAAAATATGAGATAAAAAATACTGTGTACAGAGATATGTAGCATAAGGGGATCAATGTTAAATCTAAGACAATTAACAGATTAAATTAACAGATTGTTTGATTTTTGCATAAATGTGATGGTCAGGGTAAAAGGTGCTCACGTTGTGATCCTCAGTTTATACATTATTGTTGGTTTTTCTCAGGTCAGAGATCCCTCAGGCCAATGAAACTATCCCAAATCCAGCTCTCCACAAATTCTGACTCCTTTAGAGGTTTCATCCTCTTTTCCTGTCCCAAAACCAACCCTATTTAAATGCAGCTTTGTTAGATATCTTCTGAATCCTCCCTTTCAAACCGTCAAACAGGGACGTTGGCATCATTGCTTTTGTTTTTCTGCTATAACTTTGGTCTGTGCAAGGGAAAGCATATCAAGAATATGCCCATGACATATGAAATGTTGCAGGTTAAAAGATCTTCTACGTATTACCTATTTGTGTTATCGCCAATTTAAATTCATAATTAGGCAGACACTTATCTGTGTTGTGACTGAGAATATTCCATGGTATTGTCATACCCTTGAAGAGCTCAACAGAGCTAAATTAATCAGAGTGCATCTCCTCGATAGAACCAACCACTTCAAAACAAAGATATCAAGAAAAGAAACACTCAATTGTTGCTTGAGAGGTAGAGCTAGCTATTTCTACAATAATGTTGTCACACTACAGATTAGTCATTGGAGCAGTGTGAAAATCACCAAACTGGATGTTTGTACATAAGCTTCAACAACCTATCATTTAATATGCAAGACAGGGGAAGGCTTGAAAATAGGTAACTTGAAACCATCACAATCCCCTGCCTTGTGTTAACCAATTGCATGGTGGATGTTCCCTCCCCTGTTCCCTTTCCAACGCTTGACAGTCTGTTTGATACTTGTGACTTTTCCCTGTTGTCTGTTGGATAAAGTTTACTCTGCTGTGACTCTGGGGCAGGGTGGCAGCGTTTCCACAACACACAGAGCAGACACAAACACTCTTGGTGAGAGAAAGAGCTTCTGTTTAAGTGGAGAACTCGTGCCCGTCCTCCACACGGCTCTAATTGCTTGTTTTTCATCTGTGCTATCTGGCAGTAACAGGGCTCTCTCTCATCTTTAACCTTTTCCCCCATTTTTTTCCACTTTTCTGCCTGGCCAGACCTCAAACAGAAGCTTCTATTGGAATTGCAGATGTGGCACTTGAAGCGACCAATGGCCGGTCTTTAAGTAGTCACATTAGCTATATAAATAGCCAGCCAAGAGAAAGCTGAATGCTCCAGGCAAGACTTTTTAAGATGCCCTGGTTACATTAATTTGTGCTCTGTGCACTGGAAATAAGATTAACAGTCCTACATTGTGCTTGGATTCTAAATAAATCAGCTTCCTTTTAAAGATGTAAAGATTTAGTGCTTTTAACTTTGTAATGGTTTATATTAGCAAGTGTGTGGTGGCATTTGTTAAAGCAAGCATATCTGAAAGGGCTACATTTTTTTAATGCATGAATTGTTATAATTCATCGTTTCGGTGGTGGTTTTAACATTTGAAAAAAATGTGTGCTAGCTCATCTCCTAAGGTATTGGAATCCTTAATTTGCATTAATCAGTGAATCATTATTTACATTACACACATTATATTCATCCCAGGGCAGGAAATATGTATACGTTTAAAGGCGGAGTTATTCTTCATTCAAATAAATCAAATGCTCGAGCTGGGTTTAAAAGGTAGATCCTTGACATTAATAGAGTTTCTGCGCGAGCATTACACGTGCTCAACCTCTGGTTGTATTTAAACCCATAGCTATAATGTGGAAACCCCAGTCGATAATAAAACAAATTTCTGAGCGCATAATATAATGACATTTGCCTATAATGTTACAACGATAACATTTTGGTTCACCTATTACTCAATGAACCAAGCATAATAATTTTCTCTTTACGTTATGAAGCAAGCATAAAATTTTTAACAACATTTTTGCCACATTTGTATATCAGGAGATTCAACCCTTAGGGTGATTCACACTTGATGCTTTACATGTATATTCGGACATCGATGACGTTCAGACCTCAGTAGAATCAACGGGGGGTTATGGGGGGTCGGCTTGCAAGGTGCGGTATATGACGTAGGGTCTAATTTGCAAGAGGCGGGATAAGTGCGGCCGCTGTCACTGTAGTTTGTTTTGGTTTCACCGCAGACAGCACGGAGGCAGAAGGCGCAGAACTCATCGCAATCCTCTTAAATATCGCTGCAACGATGCATCATATATTCTGTTGCATTCACAACATCCAAAGAATTGATCGGTGATAGATTGGAGCATGTGTTAAAGACAAATAGAAGAAACTACGAAGAAGAGAGGAGTCGTGAACGATTGCGTTACTGGAGAAAGAGAGTATTTTTTTGCTTCATTTCACGTTTAAAAAACACCAGGACAAATTAAGTTGATTTCTGTGTTTAACTGAGAGAACAGGGGGTATAATCTTCAGCTAATTGTCAATAATAATAATAAAAAAAACATCCTATATACACGTGCAGCTGTGAACTCATGTATTGTCATTTATTGTATGATGTGTACTTTTAAGGTTATAATAAGACCTATCTTTTAGCTTTCACAGCGAATGACTCTGAAAAGCAGTGCCAACATTTCAATATTTAGCGAACAAAAGGTACCAGACTGATTATCATTTAGGTGGCGACTCAATGACATGCAAATGCAGACTGAAGCGTCATCAACACAAGACTGGCACGCGACATGGCAACTACTATATGTTAGTTGATAATAATAATAAACATCTTCTTCTGAAACTGAAAATTTGGTTCATTTGTGTGCAGTAGCCTACAGTCACACAAAGTCTACACACATTAGTAAAATAAAACATCTAAAACAGTCGGCAGTGGGGATTATCAATAATAAGGAGAAGAGTAATGTATAATTTTGAGCAGCAAAGTGTGTAGACATTTCGGGAGGCTCAAGGAGGAGGTAACATTACCTTTTAGCAACAAAATGTGTAGACATTTCGGGAGGCTCAAGGAGGAGAGTTACATTACGATTTAGCCACTAAGTGTAGTCTTGTGGTGGACTCTGTAAACATAAGTCCCCATACTGTGTTATTGATCTGTTCTCGTTGTGTAATAGGGACGCTGTCTCTTTAAGAGATTGCCCATCTTTTTTGTTGACATGCCGATCGGTGTGATGTTTGAGCGGTTTTTATATGATGAAATGTACCTTAGGCCGTTGTGTTGTCGAATTGAGAAATTGCCTCTTCACTTCTTTTATCGCAATTTCTACAGTCTATAGACATAACGTCTCAGCTGGGAGAGTGTGTCGACGGCGGGGCTGTTATCTCGATGTATCTCTTGTTTGCGGTGTGTGTGTGTTTGTGCGCTTTTGTGCAGTGTGTGTGTGTGTGTGGTGTGCGTGCGTACGCTGTATGTGTGCGTTTGCGCGTGCTGTGTGTGTGTGTGTGAACTGCAGGCTGCTTGGCACATGCGCATTGACCAACTTTCCGAGTAACTTGTCCGACAGGCCTGCTATTATATAGTAGTAAGATATCTTATGGGATACCTTGAGCTATACTGAATAAATTATGTTTCTCATCAAGTTTCCTTTTAGTTAGTGTTTTACCCATAATCCAGACATATGAAAGTGTTTTTCCTCATTCAATAGTGTAATTGTCCTCAGCTCTGTTAATGTCATCTTATTCATCACTGTAAAATTCAACATAATTTAGCTCATTTTAACTTTAAGAAATGCAGCCTTGCGCTGCTGGATCCAAAAGATGAAATCTCAAGACAATCATTTGACCTTTTGCACTGCATTGGCATAATGAAATAATTTCACTAAATGCTCCAATCCACTGACCATCATTAAAGTAAAGTACTTCATGTGGAGTTAAGTATATTGCAGCAAAGTGTAGCGAGAGAAAAAGAGAGGAGGGGAGGTAGAGCCGACATATGCCCATTCAATTATTTAAAACAGACTTTGAAATGGCTCTTAGAGCTATTGTTATTCTCCTGATTACTATATTAGATATTATAGTGACGATATTTGCTGGATGTGCAGTAGATGCGTAACTCCATTGTATAATATGACTACATCTATTTCTGGCTCAGTTGAAGGAAATTTAATTGACACAGAAAAGAATTGGCAAAGGTGAAATGAAAGACCGATAAGCGATAATCTAAATGCAATCTGAAATACACTGTTGGGCAGGACTTTTGGTTAGTATCTTGGCATAATGGTATGGTTTTTTGACACCAGTTTCCCCAATGAAGCAACTGGAGAGAACCTGATCCTGTTCCAATTGCTAATATTCTGTTTGCCCTGCTATGGATCAGGTTGAAAATAAACCATGGGCCTAGGAAAGCAGATATTAGATAGTTAGTATAACAAACTATAATCAAACCTGCAAAAGATAATTGTTGAATAATATATAATAATTTTTTGAGTTCTGTGAAATGATGTTTTCCAAGACGCGCTGCTCCATTCTCCATGTCACTCTTACCAAGTTGTGAAACCGTACCCGCTCAGAAAGTTTGGTGCATGAAGCTTGTGCTGTCCAACTCTCTTTGGCGCGGTATGACTTATCTAATTCCCTCTCAAGAATCGTGGCAAAAGAAGGACGATGGTCACTTGGAGTTTAATAGAGGTAGTTATATACCCATCATCTGCAGAGGGCTTCAGTGAGCTCGAGATTGATAACTTTTTTATCACCATCCACATCGTGGTGCGTGGACGTCTGAGCGTTATGGGCCTACAGACCGCAGCTCTTCCTTTAGTCATAATGATGATGTATGGAAGGGGAAAAACAGCACCATTTGAACCAATGGCGATGAGGCTGATTATAGCCAATAGCATTATACCAGCCACTATGAAATGACCACTGCCGCAAATATGTTGAGGACATAACAGGGTTTCAGAAATCCAGTTTTCAATATTTGTTTCTCGTGATGTACATATCAATCCCTTTATCGGTATTCCATTTGATTCAAATGGCTTTTATCTTTCAGTTGAAAGCATCTGAAACACACCTGACTGAGTGTGATAAGTTAATAGGCAGCTAGGTAATAGACAAGGCAAGTACAATCTGCCATCGAGGGTAGACATTGAAGCAGTTACAAGTTGACTTTTACCTTTTGAAGTGGAAAACGGTAATTTTGTCACACAAAATTATGGTTGAATCTAAAGATAGTAGCAGTCTTAGTAAATACATCTCTTTACTTCAACACAATCTCATTTACGTACCTAATTTCTGCAATATTATTAGGCCTTTAAGTTCCCAAAGGAACATAGGCCATCGACCAAACCCCGCCATCCTCTCCTGTCTTGGGCCCTCCGCTCCAGTTGAGGCCAGGACAGCCCTTCTTTCTTCATTTCCTGTTCCGTGGTTCTTCTCCAGGTGGTTCTCGGTCTGCCTCTCTTCCTCTTGCCCTGCGGGTTCCAGGTTAGGGCTTGCTTCGTGATTGACTTCTGTCTTCTGAGTGTATGGCCTATCCACTTCCATTTCCTCCTCCGGATTTGGGTTTCTATTGTTTCTTGTTTGGTGAGTTCCCACAGGTTGGCGTTTCTGCAATATCCAGGCAGTTAAATACCGTAATAGTTTTATCGCATCCATACAGAGCTCTGAGGAAAAGGAAAAGACTTAAACACACCCAGTTTATCTCAGCCCTGAGTGTCATTCTGAACTATTTGTGTAGAGAACACAATTCATCACATACTATCATAACAGGTAAGACTGTAAACATATGAAAGGGTGGTATGTTTTGAAAAATGGTACAAATGTACAGTAGTGATGATGGATCGGTCGCGAACGAACGAATCCCGAAGGTGACAACGAGAACTGATTCCCAAAACAAGAGAACTGATTCTCTTCTTTTATTTTTTTAAACATAACAAAAATATGGTCACGTAAATAAAATATACAAGTGAACAGAGCTTTGTCTCCCCCTAAGCTTATATTGATTGATTCTAAAACGTTCTCATTGATTCAGCCAATAAGAGCAGGTAGCAATCGCGTTGCCATGGCCCATGGGTAAACAAATAAGGCACCACCACCACACCAGTTAACTAAGGATCGCTGTAGGCTTCAATATCATGCAAGCACTTTGTTTTCTTTTTATTCTGTTCTACATCACACTTGCATGATTTAATACAGTATGGTTTTACCTACCATTATGAGTTTCGTTTGGTCTAGTTGCTAACGTGCTTCACTGCTTATTAACGCTACTTGGAAGACGCCATTTAATTCTTCCTGCAACCCATGATGTATTAAGGATATTTATGAAAAGAAGAGCTTTGAAAAAAAATATAAGTGCTTTATATATATGCTTAATATTTACACTTAACCTGGGTAATTTCGCCAGAACATTGGAAAGTAATAGGCTACATGGATGTTGATTAACATTTATTCCATAATTTCCTATTCCCTGGCAAATGACGTAACAGACAATCTGATTTAACCAAAGAATCAAACGAACGAATCGTGATGGTGAACGGAACTGAAAGAACTGATTTGCGGAAAATAATCGTTTTGCCCATCCCTAATGTACAGTATATCAGGGTATTTCCCAGTTGGTCGCTCTCCACCTCACAACAATCTATCTCATGATGAAACAGGCACTGTCCTTGATGAATGTACTTCTGCACTTTTTCTGTTGTTGCCGGTAATTGAGATGGTGAATCAATTCTGGAATTTAATTGGGAGATGTCACCATACTTTATTGAATCAATCAGGTGAATAATTTTATCACTTTATAGCCCAACATAGTTTATAGTCTAAGGTGCATGACAACAGAAGCAGGTGAAAGAGCAGACTGTATAAACTCTGACTGCTAAACCACTTCTACTACACTAGTGCTTGTAGACATCTGTCTGACCTGTAAAAAGATACCTCCTAATATACTATTAATAATGAAACTTTGCAAAACCGCATGGTGTACAGAAACTGATCAAAGTAAATTAGCATAACTAATAATTGCTAAACACACGCACGCATGCACGTGCACACATGCACGCGCATGCAAGCGCACATACTCAGGCAGACACATGCACACACATAAACTGAACTGAACACTTCACTCAGAAGTAATAGAAAATCATGGGAATTAAATTAATTAAAATCTTCAGCTTGAGATCCCAGGCCCACAGTCCACTCCACAAGCAGCAGGATACAGGTTTTCAAATCACGAGTTGTATTGAAAAGGCATAACATCACATATGCCAGAAAAACACATTGTTCTCACTCACATGTGAAATTGGACATGCTGAAGAGCCCACTGCCCACATTCAGTCAAACCTAAATGTAAACAATTGGAGTTGTATCCTCGGAGTGTGAAACACTCAATGCTACAGTATTGCATAGCACAGTGCGCAAAATAATTTCTGTTTTTCTTTAATCAGGAAAGGAAGACAGTCTGTGAACAAATGAAATTGAAGCCCTGATGCTGTTTCCAACCAAGTTTAACAGGGGTTGTGTTTTTGAGTTCCTCTCAGTAATCACATTAGCTTCCAAAGCACTAAAAGCTGGTTATTTTCATCCCAGAGAAATTGCAAACATTTGCCCTCTAATGCATTCAATGGACTAAGATAAAGCAATGAACTTGACTCAATCTTTAGTACAAACAAAGGCATGGGGAATTCCATTTGTGGTAACAGGGGTGACTGAGTGACCGGGGTAGATGTGGGGCATGCTGGAGAGGCACAAGGTGCAGAGATGCCTAGAGAAGGCCCTGGGCTCTGGTGACTCCCCCCCACTAGGAGCTTTAAATGTGTGACTAATAACGCTCACTGTTTTCATTGTTGTTTAGTGCTGTGACTATTTGCCAGAGAGAGTATGTGGAAATTGTGCTCCATGGAATATTTTTAAATGCTTTATTTTCTTACCATTCTATGAGAGCAATTGTGTCAAAATGCACCTGAGCCTTTCTATAATCAGTGATCACAACCTCCCGCCACCCGTGCAGATCAGCACTTTGCAAACACACATCAGTACTGTGCATGTGCAGAAAAATACTGCACAATACAACCCCTCAGTACCACTGCTGGAAAATTGTAGGGGTAACACTGCTGTCTATCAGTTTATCTATTGATGGCGTGTGTGTGTGTGTGTGTGTGTGTGTGTGTGTGTGTGTGTGTGTGTGTGTGTGTGTGTGTGTGTGTGTGTGTGTGTGTGTGTGTGTGTGTGTGTGTGTGTGTGTGTGTGTGTGTGTGTGTGTGTGTTTGTGTGTTTGTGTGTTTTGTGTCTGGGGGAGGGTGAGCAAGAGGCATGCAAGCAAGAACAAATAGTGTGTGTGTGTGTGTGTGTGGGGCGGGGGGGGATCTCAAATCTATTGACAGCTATTGTTTCTGTGTGCTTTAATCAGTGTGTGTGTGTGTGTCTGTCTCTCAAATCTGTGCCCATTCTTTCCCCCTCAATTCTGCCTTAAGCCCCACGCACACAGATCATGTTTCTAGGGCCACGCAAAAGCGAAATAGAATCGTATCGTTCTTAATGGAGAAAAGCACACTAAGGACTCTATTTCGGACACGGATATTAGGAAAAATAACATTATTTTGCGTTTCTTCCTGACACAGCTGTGTGCTTTGGGCTTCAGCTTTTGTGACAATGCCAATCCTTCTTTCACGAGGGTGTGTGTATGTCTCAGTGTGAGACAATACAGTTGTGTGGATTGATTTGAAAGTCTATGTGTGTAAATGGTTTTGATAGATTGGTTATTCCCAGTGTGTGTTCGGGGCTGATAAAGCCCAAAGGGCCGCCTGGCATTGCCAACAGCACTGGAGGATGTGTAAATGGTCCAAGTAAGCCAGCAAGCTGTCATAGCCAAGGGGGACTGCTGGCACCAGCCCGGGCTGAGCTCCGGTAGCTTCTCCTCAACCAGCACAGAACAGCAACTGTATGGAATTCCTTTAAAATGACAGCCGGGATTCTCCCATTAGAAGTCTCCATTTTCCACTGTTCGAGAACTTGAAAATTAAATCATATGTTTGCAGAGCTATTAAAAATAATTTTAACAATTGTATGTACATTAAAATAAAAAAGTAATCATTGCTTTCCTGCAAATGGCAAATGCTGGAACGTTTTTTATTTTGAGCTTGGCTGAGATCCGAATTGGGAGGAGTCTCCAGGATTCTCCGCCTCATGGCTCATGGGTTAATTGCTGCCAAAGCAATACATTGCATTGGGATTTGATGTTATTGCATATGCGTAATTCTTTGACAACCATGTTTCAAGCCAGTGATGAGTGTCCACATTGATTGATTTATAGAAAGAAAGATCACTTTTCCCCAAACTAAATTTCTTTACTTTAGTTTAGAACAAGGCAGAGGACACCAGTACTATTGCTGTCGAAGTCTCTATTCAGGGCAGGGTCATCTGGAAGTCTGCTGAATATTAATGACGCTTGACATGAATTATTGAGTGCAAAAACGGTTAAAGACGACGGTTCTTGAAGGAAGGGTTGAGACTGGGCAGCATATATATTTCCTGTGCCAGCTGAGCCACAGGTGGCCTGTCAGTATTTCTGAGGCTTGAGTGATAGGGTTTGACAGAGATGAAGCTATAGGGAAATAAGTCGGGCTGCTACCTTTTGTTAAAAATATTAATAATGTTGGTTATGTCGTTACTTTTATCTGGGAATAATTGTTTAGAAAGACCAAGAAAGTATATGAGCAGTGAACTGAGGCTTCCAAGGGAGTGTGTTGGGAGAAGACCAAGCAGATTAAATATTTAGTGAGGAGTGAGAAATTGATAAGCCAGCAGGGCTTCTGCTATGTTCTATGGTGGTATGAGATTTTATGTTTTTTTTTGGTGAACGAGATTCAACTGTGGCTGCCACGTGTTGGCGGTGTCCATGTGTCCCTCTGTGTGCAGGTCGCCTTCAGCCATTCAAGTTTCCCAAAGCTTCATGTTATTTCTACTCTTTAATTCACCCAAATGTCACTCTAGCCTTTAAGGGAGAGGAATGCATCCCAATTGTGCACAGAGGAGGACAAACAGATTGCCTTCTGAAACCAAAAGAAACTAAAGCAGGAAAGGAGCAGTTGATGAACAGCCTCTTTATCAGCGTACCATGGGTTTGGCTCAATGACTGTAGAGTAATGGGAGCAACCAACGTTGGGAAAGAAAGATAGAATAACAAATACATTTAATGTCAGAGGTATTGTATTGTTGAAGTCCAAATAACCGCTGAGTTAATTAAGGCCGGTCATCATGAATGTTTAGTGTCACCTTCAATGTACTTTCCTTTTTTATACCATCAGACAGCAGCAACCATCATCTAATCTTAAAGAAATACGAAGCCTCCTCACAGGGGATGTTCCTGACAGGAATCAATAGTGGATATGTACGGACTAGGCAAGACATGATTCACCTTGTTCCAGTACGTGTGTTTCAACTCTCCCTACTTCAGGTAGTCAATATGGACTTAATATGACGGAGACATAGAGCTGGATCAATGTAATATAAAAATCTACCGTGGGAAACGTTGACTTGGCTTAACACAAACATCTCTTCCACTTGAGGCACTGGTGCTTCAACCTAGCAAATTGTTGCCACCATGGTTGGATTTTTTTTATTTTTTCCATAGAAAATCTTTCAATGCATTGACACTAATAATTTCCTTGCATGGTTATAATGATGATTCACAATTCATCTAATCAAGGCTAAATTTGGTAAGTCTATTAAAAATCATGATGATGCTGGTTGCATGTATAAACACAGTGTTTATAAAAATCTTCCTTTTTTTTGTTGCGTATATTGAAAATGTAATACTCTTCGTGTATATGTGCATTAAGACTGTTTTGTTATATGTAATCCGCAACCATTTTGTGTTGCTCCTCGTCCGGATTGTTTCACTTAAAATCCTTGCGGGTTCGATTTCAGACCCAAACTATTTATAAACCTGCCTGGCTTCTCTTAGTATCTTATCTCCAGAGAGTGTAATTGGTTTAAGTCTCTGCAGTATCTAGCACACACTACTCTCCTGGGCAGCCACATCAAGGCTGCCTATAAATGTCCATTCATCCTGAATTCAGTTTCATTGTCTCCCACCAAGCGGTGGCGACACATGCATGTATTTCATGTGTTTTCCATAAACATTGGCTCTGTAGAAAATGCCGACATGCTCTGTAAGCCTTTATTTAAATAAATCACTGCTCTTGGTTCAGGTCCAGTCACTGCTCTTGGTCGGAAAGCAAAGCTGTTGGTCTTGCTTCAACATCAAACAAACTGGTTGCCTCATACAACAAACAGCAATACATTGGATGACGTAGGTGCCTTCACTTTCAATACAGGTGGAGGTTATGCTATCACATATGCGGCTCTTATCAAAGCAAGGCACTGCTTTTACTTGACTTTTGAGTGCATTGAATTTACAATGAAGAGAGAAACCTTGTGCATTGTCTGCGGATAATGTGCCATAGCTGCCCAAGAGGCAGAGCAACCTGTCTTTATGTCTGTTGACTTAAGCTGCTTAATTAATCCTTATTGCTTTTGCATTTGGTTTAAAAATAGGGACCCCCTTGACATGCTCATGTTGTATGACGTTTTCATCCTCCTGTGTAATCTGCCTGTTATGCTGCAGGTGTAAAACACTGTACTCCTGGCCTGAATACATGAGCAATTAATCTTGCACTCAAGCAGCACCAGTGTATGGTTGTGTTGTGTATGAGTGAATCACACAGCTCCATTGTGCCACTTTGTGTTAAAAAAAAACAAAACATTCAACTCGGAAACAAACTCAATCATTAGAGCGAGAAGTTTGGTCTGCACAGGCTAGTTTATTGATGCAGAGGTTGTCAAAAAGCCACTGCATGTTTCAATGTCATATGCCTGTCAAAGAACTTCAGATGTAATATGACGGCCACTGTTGGCTTTCACCCTCTTTATCTCCTATCATCAGTAGCTTCAATCAGTACCCCAAGAGGACATCCATATAAAGGCTGTGTTCACATTTATATATTAAATTACTTGCTGCTTAGACAGTAGTAGTTAGGACTGTATTAAACTACTAACTACTTTAATTAATATAATATATCATTAATATATCTGTATTTAAAAAAGACATATGTATCACAAAGTAGTTAGTAGTTTAATATAGTATTGTGTAGGTTTACGGCATATATGTGTGCTATGAGATAGAGAGAATACCCATCCTCCTGAGCAGTAGGGACGGTGATCATCCTGAGCGTTAGCGTTGATTCTACCCCGGTCCTCCATACGTGCTATACCTCTTTAACTCCTGCCTGCTGGTGTGTTCCTGTCTTGACTGTAAACGGTGCCCTGGTGAGACACTGACTGAGACAATTTTTCATCAGCCCTGGCCGTGGGGACTTGTACTATGGGCACTGAAATTGGGGGGATGGGTTACCTTTCGACGCGCATCACAAGTCATAGACATAAGAAATACAAGCAATTGCTGACCGACTGATGAAAGGTCCATCCCTTCAGGTGCGCAATTTGTCTTTGCTTGTATTAGGCTCACTTTTTCTTTTTTCTCTATAACTTTCCAAATGGAAATATCTGCAGAAGCCCCCAGCTGTTGGAGAAGGGACATCTAATCTGCCATCTTCAACACTCTCTGAAGCATGTAAAGTTAGCCAGTTATTTAATTTTGCGTCCGAGCGAGGGTTGGACTTCCCGGAGACCTAAAGTACAACGCCACAGTGTGTGAGGAGGGTGAAGCTCCATCTGAGCAGCGGCTTATTTAATGTCTACAGCCGAGTGAGGGCTAAGCTTCCACAACAAGTTTAAAGCCACGATGTGTTGCACATTTCAAATAAGACATCGCTCACTATAACACTCATACACAACGACGGTGCTGTAAAAGTTTCACAAGGTTGCTGGGGGTCGTAACCATGGGGATAACACACCTCTTCTCCTTCCTAGAACTGTCGGATCAAAACGATTTATTCTTAATCTCATAGTGTTCGAATTTCAGCTGAAACAGTAGGGTACTGGCTCTTCAACAATGCCTTTGTTCTTACAGCAGCCACATATTTTTTTACCTACTAGTACTACTACTACTAGGGTTCGAGTTTATCACATCTCAGTCTATCTCTACCACACTCTCTCTACCATACTCTGTGCCCCTCTGTCTTTATAACTGCCTCTCTCTCTGTTTCTCTCACACTGCAACAAAGGTGTCTTATTTAAAGATTTGATTTCTCTTACCATTTACGCTTTTGTTTACATATTTGTTAATAACTGTTTGTTCTTTCAAGACATAACTTATGCTTGATGCCTGAATTTATATACGGGTCACTTCAAAAAATATAAATGAAAAAGAAAGAAAGTTAATACAGGATTTGTTGGGAGGATTAGATGTTTGCAAGAAGTGATGATTCAGCTTTACTTATTTACTACCCATTTTGTGTCGATGCATAAAAAACCAAGTAGAGCAATAGTGGTATTGGGAGTATAAATTGAGTTAATTAGTATTATATTATTATAGTATTAATAGATGTTTAGAATTGAGGAAGTAAGGGCGCCCCGGTGGCTCGCCGGGTAGAGCGCGTACCATAAACGCATCGACCTGGGTTCGAGTCATGCCCGTGGTCATTTGGTGCATGTCCTCCCCTCTATCTCCCATACCTTCCTCTCTATCTCACTCTATAATAAAGCATTAAAATGCAAAAATAAATCTTAATTTTTTTTTATTTAATAAGTAATTGGGTGAGGGTTAGGAGACACTGAAAATAAGTGTACTAAATAGCTAATGCACATGTTTTATTGCTTACACTGTAACAAATATCGCCACTCCTTGTGCACTAACTTTTTTCCCCGACATATGACTTAAGCAGTGACATCATCAATGATAATTTATGTTGATTTTCCTCAGTGACTATAGCAGGCATAAGTGTTTGCTTACTTTTCCACAGTTGCCCATCTTATGTCATGCAATATTTCAGTACATAGGTGCGAACAGTAATGCGTTTTTAAGGCTGTCCCATCTGGCTTTCTATGGGTTTCAAAGGTGAAATAAGATGTTCCCATGTTATAATTGATTAACAACATTCTGTGAGTTAGCCCCCTGGTCCGCTTTTATAGAAGCTGGAGCAACTGGAGCAGGCGAAACATGTGAGTGGAAAGGGGTAGAAATCGGTCGAGAACAGATGGGACTCTGTGTACAGGTATCTGCTGCCCGTCTCGGTGGAGGACTCTGAGGCTCAGTGTAACTAATTATGCATGGTGTTGGCAGACAGTAGATATAAATTGTCCTCCACCAACAACATGTAAAATGATGGATAGCCAACAATAATGAGTCTTTTTAAAAGGCTGGACCCATCTGGCTTTCTATGGGGTTTCAAAGGTGAAATAAGATGTTCCCATGTGTATAAATTGTCGATTCAGCAATGCATCTGTGAGTATTATCCTGCAATTCGATATGGTCCGCTTTTATAGAAGCCTGGAGCAACTGGAGCAGGCGAAAACATGTTGAGTGGTGGAAGGGCCGTCAGAAATCGAATCGAGATAACAGATGGGACCTCTGTTGTACAGGGTTATCTGCCTGCCCGTCTCGGTGGAGGACTCTGAGGCTCAGTGTAACTAATTATGCATGGTGTTGGCAGACAGTAGATATAAATTGATTCCTCCACCAACAACATGTAAAAATGATAGGATAGCCAAACGATATAGAATTGGGAGAATCTTTACCTTAAAAAAGAATGAGAACGAAACCCGAGGCGTAGGTCTACCTCCCCAAAGGAAAAGGGCCAGGGACAGGAGTACTCTCACTAATCTACCATTGCTTGTAACGTCTCTAAAGCCCAAGCCACACAGGCACGTTGGGACAGATGGGAAGTCTGATTTTTTTTGTTTCGGTCAAAAACAAACTTAAGTCCTATTCAAAGCAAGGGGAAATATATAGCCCTGCTACCATCACACTCAGTGTGCTTTGCTACATTAAAACAATATGCAGGGCTCCAGACTAACTTTTTTCACAAGGAGCACTGTGGACCCTAACTGAAAATATGCGTTTTAGGGGTGCAACCATAAATCAACATGCCAACCAAATATTCACATTTCTACAAATGTTTACTGTATTACTCATAAATATATTTATAATAGATGCAGCAATTACAATGTGCTGTTTTTAAATTCAGTGTCAAATTTTATTGTGATTCTCATCTATCGGTTACCATATGCGTGCGCATGCGTTCGACGAGCACGGAAATAACAGTTTCACCGGAGTACGCCTGCTTGTGGTGCTGTGTATGACAGGACGCTGCACCTCCTCTCTGCCCGCTCGCCTCCTTCACTGCCCGCTCGCCTCTCCATTGAGACTGCATTAGCAGGCGCGACAAACGCCTCCCGTCTGAAAAGCCCTTAATGGCACCTGAAGCAGAGTCCTGCACGGGTTCGGGTACCCGCACAATTTGGAGGAAACGGGTGAAAAATGATGTACTGTGTTGGACACGGGTGCGGGTTGGCTTGGAGGCCTGACCAGCGCAGGTCGTCGTGGCCCGTTTTGCGATTTTGAAGCGAGACCTCTCCGGTGCTTGATACGTTATTCAGGAGTGGTGGAGTCAACTAAGACCGTCAACAGTGGATGATGAGCTCTTTTGCACAGCAATCTAAAGCACCCCGCCAAACATCGGGTAGGGTAATTCCCTGGCATAACATCTAATGTGTCTAATTTTCTTCGGTGCGGGTCGGGCGTCGATATCATTTTGTAGCGGGTCTGGACGGGTGCGAAATGTAAATCGGAACATGGGTCGGATGCTGTTTAAGTATTGCGGGTATGGGTTTGCAAAATAATACCCAGGCTGCCGCTGGACTCTGACTGGCACTGGCACCCTAGCCGCAGGTCTGAAGAGCGAGTCAATAGTTTGCTTGCTCATTGTTCAAATGCACGTTGTGAAATCTTTCTCCTTCTCACAGATGTTTGCGCGTGCTCGATAATCTCTAGGACCCTCCCCCTCCACACATTAGCAACTAACAGTGGCCATTCCTTATCCTTCTCACACTCATTGGCCTGCTACAGATTCAGTATTCATTGACGAGCCCCTTCCACGTTTAAAGTGTACAAATAAAAAAATAAAAAAGGGCAAATTTACTGATGTAAAATTCAGTTGCACACTCTCAAAATTTGGTTGCAAAATACAACCATTTGGTCGCAGTCTGGAGCCCTGATATGATTATATTTATGTTTTGGATTAAACTAATTTAAGAGGTGACATCCTAGAAACACATTGAGAAAGACCTTGGGTAAGCCGATTACAGGGATTTAGTATGAAATCTAACAAATGTGCCAAAAAGCTAACTAAAAAGTTTTGTATCTTTATCAATAACCTGGGTAGCACTAAAGAGATTGATTATAAAGACAGTTTTCAACAAATGTTTTCAATTGGAATTGTTGCATTCTAACATGTCAAGTCTACATGTCTATCTTAGACAGTCTATTTACAACCCACCCTTGTCGTTGTCGTAAAATCATTGAGCTTTGTCAGCAGGGTCTTTTTCAACTAACGAGTCTCCACTTTGGGCGCCATTCATATAGGAGTCACTGTCTATGGCGCCCTTTAAGCTCCAATAGCATTGCGTTTAGAATCATTGCTTGGTTTTCATTTAAGTTGGAATGAATTCACAGCTGAGACGCCATACAATAAAAGCTGCATTCCTGCGAAGTATCCAAACATTCCTGTCTTGGTTCATTCAGGGGGGAAGATGGTTCTAAAGTGTGGATGAAAGCCTATTGCAGATCCACTTGTGCGTTTCCCCTCCAGATTCACTTTCTTGGTGGGTCAGCGATAGGACACTGCCACCAGCCCTTGCCGAGAAGCTTTCGGTCAGCCTCCACAGTAGTGACTGGTTTCTCCTAAATGAGCATAGAAGGTGATATAATTATTGGTCAAATCAATCTGAGTCTACAGTGGTTAGTGCTGCTGGCTGCCTGCCAGCAGTATACAGTATCAGTACTGATTTAGTTGTTTGTTATATGATCACAGGCCATTGTAATGTAATATGAAGAAAACAAACAACAAATGCTTTCCTTTAAAGGAAACTGTATTTGTCCAACATGAACATACAGTATAGTTACAGAATTTTGTATATCAAAAAAAGCAAAACTGTTGCTGTCAAATTATCTGAATACTGAATACTGTCTATAAACTGGTGATATTAAACGATGACCCCCAACAGGCACATCATATAACAAAAATTATTTCTTGTATAAAAATAAAACTCAAAACAGAATGTTTACCTTATTCTTCTCTGAATAGAATACACTGTATGCACACAAAACATTAACAAATGTGTACTGTAGCTGTCCTCCAGTGGCCTACTGTACTGGAAAAATATTATCCAACAGAATGGTTATATTTTAAAAATATTAAGTTGGACAGTGTCTTTGCACTAAGCCTGGCTCTGTGAGGACGCATTATAAGGCCTCCGTGACTGAATACCCTTTCCACTGGTGCGCTGGTGGCAGGAACAGCGAGCACTCTCATAGCCACAAGATAGAGCCTCGGGAACACTTTGGCATGCCTTTTCCAAAAACCTAGGCAGTCCGTTTCTTCTTCATCACAGGACACCTGGAGGTAGCGACTGAGCCGACAGTGTTAACTGTTAGCCAGGAGATGGTGACAGCGGAACGTAAATGATTAACCCTTACCCAACCTTTTTTTTTTAACGTCATGTTAACGCACCTCAATGTAAACAAGTGCGACAGGCAAACTTACATTCACTAATCTATTCAAATATTAAGTTACAAAGCTAGTAGAAGCTAAGTGAAAATTGCATAGCTGATGCTGAGCTAACCGTCCATGCGCTAATGTGACTGACCTGTCCGGGTGAGTTTTCAAGTGCCTGATAAAATTTGATGTGGTGGATCCAGCATCTTTGATTCGGGTACTGCAGACTTTGCAGTCAGCACTCCTTTTGTTGGTACCGTCCTGTCTGAAGTTTTTATAACCAAATGTAATTACAAATGGTACAGCAGCAGCTGCAGGTGTGCCGTCGGTTGCCATTGTCATCCACGGTAACGTTACTAGTGCGTGAAGCCGCGAGCCGCGCACCCGACGTAATATGGTTACCATGGTTACCATGAAAAAAGGAAGGAATCACATTAAGCTCAGAGTTTCCTCAATATTAATAAGCCAAAAAAAAACACTATGATTGTTCACGAGTCCCAAAACACGAGTCCGAGTCGAGTCAGAAGTCTTTTGGGCACGAGTCCAAGTCAAGTCTAAAGTCTCTGTGTGTGCGACTCGAGTCCGAGTCGCAAACTCGAGTCCCCATCTCTGGGCGACGGTTGCTGTTCCCAGGCTTCCTTCGCTATGCTCAGCAGCCCCCCGGGGTCGTCTCCCATAGAGGAGTTCAAATGGAGAGTGGCCGGTCGACGATTGGGGCACTTCTAAAACTTGAGATAGGGAAGCAGCTGGTCCCAATTCCGTCCGTCCGCCTCCATCACCTTCTTCAGCATCTGCTTCAGGGTCCGGTTGAACCTTTCCACCAGTCCATCGGTCTGCGGGTGATATACTGAGGTGCGCAACTGTTTTATTTGCATTAATTTGCAGAGGTCTTTCATGATTCGCGACATGAACGGGGTTCCCTGGTCTGTCAAGATCTCCTCGGGAATGCCCACCCGGGAGAACATCAGGACCAACTCACCTGCAATTCCTTTTGAGGCCATGGTGCGCACTGGAATGGCTTCGGGGTACCTAGTGGCATAATCCAGTATCACCAGGATGTACTGGTGCCCCCGGCTGCTCTTGGATAGTGGTCCCACCAGGTCCATGGCAATCCTGCTGAAAGGAACTGAAATAATGGGTAGGGGAATTAATGGGCCACGGAAATGTGGTTTTGGTGCCACCTGTTGGCACTCCGGTCCAGGGTCTTCTCCACTCCTAGATGAGCCCCAAGAAGGTGGGAGTGTGCCAGCTGCAGGACTGATTGGACAAAGGGACGAGGCACCAACAACTCTACACATTCATCATTCCTCTTTACGACCTGATACAACAACTTGTTCTTGATGGCAAAATGAGGGTACGTGATCAGACCTACCCCCTTGATGGCCTTCCCGTCCACCACGGTCACCTGCTGGAGAGCACTCGTCAGGTTTGGATCCTCCAGTTGGGCTGTTCCGAACCGTCCCGGTAATGAGGCAGGCTCTGGAGTTGCCTCATGGTCCATCAGGAACAGATTGTCCACACTCGCCTCCCCTGCCTCCTGTCCTGTGACCCCTGCGTCACTTCCCGACAGAGGTTCGGTTGACCCCTGTGGGTCCACCTCGTGTAGGCCACACATCCGGACCTCCCTCTTATCGGCCCTCGGCCTTCTTCGGTGTCCTCTTTCCTTTAGGTTCCCCCGATCTCTCCCCGGCCAAGCTGGCCCACAGTTGGCTGAACAGTGGGGAGTCCCTCCCAATAAGAACCGGCACCGGCAGGTTTTTTACAACTCCCACTGGTCCTGTGTATTGCCCCTTTGTGGTCTGTAGGTGAAGGAGGGTAGTGGGGTAGTTCTTAGTCTCCCCGTGTATGCATGTTACTGCCACAGTGTCCCTCAAGCTCGGGGACCGGGCGAAGTCCGGTCGGATCAGGGTCACCATACTCCCGGAATCCAACATAGCTGTCGTGTCCCTTCCGTTGGCCTTCACCGGAGTGACTGGGGACGGACCACTTTCCTCCCCCCAGCAAACCGTCAGCAATCTGCAGGGAAGCCCGGTTGTTAACTCACCAGCTGATGCCGACGGCATCGAGACATCACGACTCGGACAGGACCATGAGATGTGTCCTGGCTCGCCACACTCGTAGCACTTTCTGCTGTCTGGGTTCAGGAAGGGCCGTCGTCTTGGGGGGCTGGCTCTTGGCGTCTCCCTGGCCGGGATCCCGCCGTGGTCCTCCGTCCTTACCCGCTCCCGCTCCTTTGGCGAGGGTTGGGTTCACCCCTCAGTAGACGTCCTCTGCGTAGGACTTCTACAGCCGCCTGGTGACCTTCCACCAACTCCACCAACTGATCTGCGCTCTGCAGGTTAGCTTGGCTGGCTAACTTTTTAGCCTTGTATGGGAGGGATCGCAAGAATTTGTCCATGACCACCTTCTCTGTGGCCGTAAGCGTCAGTGGGGCAGCCGTCAGCCAGCCTTTGGCCAACCTAATTAAATCATGCATTTGTGAGCGCGGCAACGCCGTTGCATCATAAGTCCAATCGTGAAACCTCTGTGACCTACTTATCAACGTGTATCCATACCGGCGTAGTATTTCCTTCTTCAGCCCTTCGTAGTTAGACGCCTGATCGTCCTGATACGCCTTCTGTGCTGTGCCTGACAGGAACGGTGCGAGTAGGCTGGCCCATTTGTGCTGGATCCCAATTCTCCCGAACCGCCGTCCTCTCAAAGGTATTGAGGTATGCCTCTATATCATCAGTCTCTATCTGCTTTAAAAGAAACCTGCTGGGGGCAGGACGGGAAGCTGTAGCGCCTGCAGCCATGCCGCCAGTTGTCCCTGTGTTGGTCTATCTATTTAACTTGATTTTGGCTACAAGCACGCATTCTCCACCACGTGTTTATGTGTTCTCATATATAATAGTCTGATTAAACACCAGCTGTACAGAAAGGCGTTAATGGACTGAGTAATGGACCTGGATTTGGTCTTTGACAACCACATTGGTGTGGGAATAATGCTAATTAGAAACATGGTAGATGGCCCACAGCGATGTTTAGCATTCTAATGGAAGAACATTGGTATTGGTAAAGTGGTCACTGTAATCCATTTGTTAAAAGCGACCGTATGAGGTATCCCCACCAAATGGCACTTAAAATTAAAAGCAGTCTAGGACTGTGAGGCTATTTCATATACTCACTTGATCTTTGATCTCGCTTTCTCTCTCATGCTTTCTCTTTGTATTATCAATATATATATATATTTATATATGGAAAATGGAAATGGCCCTTTATGCTCTCGTATTGCCCTATACTCATATATTTAACACTTCAATGATTCATTTAGTTGCTGAGACAGATGGTTAATGCTTCTAGTGAGCCTGAGCATGAAGTAATTGCACTTCATTTGATGAGGATCCGATGAGTGAATGTGCTGAGACTTGAGAATTAGAACACCACAGCATCGCATCTTCTGTCCAAATCTACTACTGCCAATCAGCGTGTGGGTGCGTGTGCGTGTGCGTGTGTGTGTATCTGGGCTGATGCTTGACAACGCTGAATATAGACCTGGGCAAATAGGTTTAATTTAATATAAAATCTAATCTGATGCATTAGACAGAAATGAATACCGGTAGGTCTTATTCTTAAATTACAGTTTTTAATAGATCTTGCCTAGCTTTTGTTCCATTAGGTGTATGTGTGTCTGTGTGAGACAGAGAGATTTCTAGTTTGTTTGCCCATCTGTGAACGCAAGGTGGATGAGAGAAGGGAACTCTGAGATATTTCCCTCCATTAAGTTATATCAGCACCTCCTGATTATGCGGCTCTGCTTCATTTGCGTCATTCTTTTTATTGCCATTGTTAAAAGTGTGGCCGGTTTCCCCCGCACTCTAATGCAGAAGAGATGAGAGGATCAATCACGGTGAGATTGGATCCCGGCGGTGAAATAACCTGCTGGAGACAGTGAACAGTGAGTGAGAAAGAGAGCTGGAGATTGACTCATATGTTGGAGTTAGAGAGGCGGAAAGTGAAAAAGTAAATAACAATTAATAAGTTTGATGCCAGGTCAAACTTATTTCAATGGTCCCTAACCAGGGAGAAAAAACAGTGTCTTCTCCCTGGTTATGGGCAGTGATAAGACACAACGCCATTGGTTAGGGACAGTGAGAAGACACGACTGGTACTGTTTTGGGATGGTCATAGGGAACGGGGCCTAGAGCAAAAAACAGATCATAAGCTGTCCTTTATCTGCCTTACTTAGCACATAAAAGTGATTTAAATTTAGTTGAAAGGTACACGGGTGAAAAGGAAAGGGGTTGAGCGGAAGTGTGAATAAAGGAGTGAGGAATGGGAACAGCGAGTGTGAGGGTGTACTAAGAGGAGGGATGCATTCCCTCCTCTTTGATGTTATACAAAAGCACTTTTAATGCTGCCCCGAGAATCTCTGTCATCTCATGCAGACACATGCAGGTCACAAACACATTATTTCTTGCGCTGCCCATTTTCTTTATTGGAGAAAACTTGGGTGGAAAGATCCAGATGCAGTTTGATTCTCTTGACTACAGCCCACAGTAGGGGCGGTATTTCAATATTATTATTTGTTATATTCTTCGAGATGGTTACTCATAAGAATTTCTAATATAAAAAGATACAATGTATCTAGTAATAAAAATACTTTTTATTATTCATAACCATATAGCCTGTAGGAATATGATTGTGAGCAAATAATAAATGGCTGTAGTGAGTATCTGTTCTTTGGACCCCCTAGGAAACTAGATGGCTCATCTTAAGGGGTTATTCTTCTAATAAAGTTGAGATGACATTTATTTGGACATTTACACAATAATGTAAACAGGCTACTTACATTTAACTTAGCATTCGGTAATAGAAAGGGTTATTATGACAGTTTCCTATGTCATGCATCCCATATGAGGAGAGGAACGGGTTATACATTAATATATCATGTGTGAGTTAGGTTCACGGGAGGCTACATTATATATTGGTCACTTAGAAGACGCTTTTCTCCACTAACAAGTTGGATTGGAGTACGTCACCCCAGGAGAGGAGTAATGCCGCGTTTCCATTGTAGGGTGAGGTAAGGTTCGGTTCGCAAAAGTGCGGTAAGGATTGCGTTTCCGCCGCCAAAAGTGGGCGTGACCCGGACTGAGCCATACTTGTTTTGCCCTCGTCTTCATTACTCCTCCGTTGGGGTACTGAGACGCCTGAAAGGGTGCCGGAAAATTCGAGCTACACACAGAATCGTCAGAATCGTCATTTCCGGGTGACGTGGGATAAAACAGACAAACAAACCTAATAAACCGTTGGAACACACAAGACCGGAAACCATAGCAACGCCGGTAAACAAACCCCGAGAAGCCCAATCCCTATGAGAGCTCCCCAAGCTACGGCCATCCGGAGGCGCTCAGAGCTTTTGGCCGTGATATTATATGCAATTATATTATATACTATTCTATATAGAGCTCCAGGAATCGCAAACGAAAACAATCACTTTCTCCTCCATGCTGCAGTTCACCCCGGACTGCACTGCACTGAGTTTGACGGTTGAACGCTGAGAACATGTCGCGTAAAACGCTTGCTTGGGCGAACAAGGAGGTGGAGACGTTCCTCTGCATTCTCCTCTGCGCTGCTATGATGTCACAATGTTTACGTAGCTGCCGCGGAGATCGACATCCGGCCTACCATAAAGGGTACTGTTGGCGGTGGAAACGCGACCTCGGAACTGAACTGGGCTATACCGCCCCCTCCCTACCGGACTGAGGCGAACCGTACCGCACCGCACCCTGCAGTGGGAACGCGGCATAAGTCACCCTCTCCTATGTGAGGCCAGTGCTACTCTTGCTGAACACAAGTCTCCTGGCACCTGAGGAGGAAGAGACGGAGTTGTGCAAGTCCATCAAGGCTCACATTTTGTAGTACCTGGATAGTTAATATTCAAACCAGTGACCTGTTGGACATTGCCTCCCTACTGGATACCCGATTCAGGGCGAGTTACATCGCCAAAGAGAAGCTTGAATAGCTGAAATTCACAACAGTCCAAGAAGCCGAGGCTTTGCTCCGTGATCAGGGTGGCACTTCACATGAGCTGCCTGGCCCAGCAGCTGAGCCTCAGCTTGATGAGCCACCAGCCAAGAAGAGGAAAACCCTGTCCAGCTTCTTCAAGAAGACCACACCATCTTGCACCACCACTGTCACAACAAGGGAGGTTGTTGAAAATGAGCCCTCGAGCTACCTTACGGCAGCCTGCATTGACAGTGAGGCCAACCCTCTCCAGTGGTGGAAAGACCATGAGGTGGCCTTTCCAGCTCTGAGTTGCCTGGCAAAAAAATACCACTGTGTGCCAGCCACCAGCTCCCCCTCTGAAAGGGTTTTTAGTTGTAGTGGGAACATTGTCACCTATCATAGGGCGTCGCTAAACCCTGACACCGTGGACAGGCTTGATTTCCTAGCCAGAAATCTGGAGTAGGCTAACTGCTTTCCTGGCCCGACCCAGTCATGTTATTTGTACTTTTGTAATTTGTTCAATGAGATTTGCACAAATTTTAGATACATTGTTGTAGTTGTATTCTCTTGCTTTGTGGTATCAGTTTACATGCTCTGTTTGTTTAAATTTTTTATTATTTATTATTTATTATTTATTATTTATTTTATTTCACCTTAAAGCTAAGGTAGGCGATTTTTTTACTGAAATATTTAGCGAAAATGTCATAATAGCCAGTCAGCTATATGTAGGCGAAGTGCTCTGAGAATATCTGCACATCACTTTGCTCTCCCCTGCCTCTGTGTGCCCCCCCCAAAAAATTGCCACCGCTCATGTACACTTTGACCAATCAGAGCGAGGCTCCGATTCTCCGTTCTTATTGGCTGTGGGACTGTCCGTCAACTTGGCACCGACGTTCGTGCGTCCCTGCGTGAGCGTTCACGAGCCTAGCAGCTTATGCTAACAAATTACAGTTGCACTTAGTTTGCTAACTTGATTGGCTGATACAGCTACCTTTCTACCAGCGCAATTACAATGATTTTAAGATAACATACATGGTATGTCTGTGAGTAAGATGTTGATGCTATATATGTACTTATGCAGTTATCAGCACTAATGTTTAATTACCTCGGAATCGGACATGGTGTTTCGTCTTCCTATCAATGTAACTGAATTCACATGAACGCGCATCACTGACGTGCGGAGGGAGGAGCTACAGCAGGTAGCGCGTGGGAGGGAGGGACCAGAGAGAACGCGACAGAATCTCAACGGCTGTTTTCCCCAAAATCGCATACCCTAGCTTTAAGTATGGGTTAATTCAATTAAACAGCATCATACAACTTTGTACAACGTGCACAGTGAAACTTGTAAAAGCTTTTTTTGCATTTTTGGACATAATTATTTTTTATTCCGATAAGGCAGGAGGCCACAGCAATTTTCCCAAAATCATTGCGGACACCCGCCTGAGCTCAGCTCCATCGGGTGTCGCTCCATGTTGCGATTCAATACTGTGCATAATATTCCGGAGTCGCACACAGCTTTTGGCCGTGATATTATATATTATAATGTTCTCAAATACGAGGCGGTGGCAGTGTCTAGTCCACGGTTTATTCAACCATCAAACTGTATTCCATTCTAAACGGTAGGACTAATGGTAAATCCACAGTAACTAACTTCAAGGTTTCTCACTCCGCGAGACCCAAACATAAAACATAAACAAGTAACCTAGCCACGCCCCCCCCCCCCCCGCAGTCGTTACAATTCATCATATTTCGGAGGCGCACACAGCTTTTGGCTGTGATATTATATATTATAATGTTCTCAAATACGAGGCGGGGGAGCTCAGCAGTACGCAGTAAGAAATTTTACAACACGTGTGCTCTTCATTGGCACTGGCAAAATGATGTTCTTCATTATCTCTGTTCCCTGTTGTGGTTCTTTGTGCAGGCTTTCTTTAGCTCTCTGCATAGAGTATGTGTAATGCGCTGGTGCCCCCCCTCACTCCAAGTGCATGGGGGCACGTAGATTAGCCCCAGAGCATGTAAAACCTTCAAAGCTGCAATCCAGGAAACCCAGGAAGTCTGTTAGTATGTGTAATGCGCTGGTGCCCCCACTCACTACCCCCCCCGCCCCCCATCGACAAATATCGATATTTATCTTATATCGATATTCTGCTTGAAGATATGGAGATATGACTTTTGGTCCATATCGCCCAGCCCTAGTCCAACTATTTAAAAGAAAATGAGTCAATTGTTTCACTACATGGGTGAAAAAAGCGTGAACAGTCCCCTGTGAGTCAGGGGATTGAATGGGTCCACTAGTGGACAGAACAAGTTCAGTATCAATGGACGTGGAGGGCTACTTATTATAGGGGGTTATTGTAGGGGCCAAAATCCCAAAGATTTGCACAAATTTCAGTTAACCTTTCAGCACAAGAGTACCCCTCACTGGGCTTGGTTTCATTCAATTATATTCAACTTGTCCTTTCAATAGAGGGATCAGATGTGAAAAATGTCATAGGTTCTTGAGATATACATCTATTTCATCGTTTTTGCATTGGATTATTTTCTATTTGGAGAATTCACCTCATCCTACCTCTACTAAAACCTCCATCCTTGCTCTCCTTCACTTCATTGGCATCACATACTGACCCAGATACTCATCAAATGTGATGCTATGGCCAAGATGTTATGTAGAGCTACTAAGTAATAAAGCACAAGGCAGTATTCGCTCTAAACATCACATTTATTACATTTTTCTCTATCTACTTTAAGTATGTTCTTTATGGCAGTAATCGAAGAAAGAGGCCTATTGATGAAGACTTAAATAACGGTTCCTTCAGTACAAAAAAAACACTATTGGACTATATTGGAGCATGCACCGTTTATTGTTACAAATTAGGTCTTCTTGATAAAGGGGAACACTGTAGTTTATAATAAGAGAATATTATAAATAACAATGTAAGAGCTGCCTAATAATTGGAGAAAACTAGGAGTACAGGAGTTGATTGGTGGGAGAAGAGCTGGCATTACTTGCAGATGAGTCAGATAAGCAGCACAAAAGAGGGAAAAAACAAAAATGTTTCTTTCAATGGGTCTTCTGTTAAAAAGCCAGGAAAGGGGAAGGTCATAACACCAAATGCACACAGAAAGGGAGCTAAATGGAGTTCTAGAGGAGGAGGAATAGGCGGAAGTAGAGGACGTCAACAGCGGAGCATAATAAGCAGAAGTCACTGCAGTGTTTTTGTGAAGTCATACCTACGCCCACTCTTGAGCCCCGGTGTGAGCTGTTTCGGGAGTACGGCTGGCCAACACTTCAACACGCTGTTGTTTATAGCCACACATGGTTAAGAGCGGGAAGGGCAGAGTGTAAATGACGAGTGCTGTTTGAATAAGACAAAAAACAAAGTGTGGGAGGTTTTTGTCTACCCCTTAGTGTGTGTTTATCTTTGTCTTTACCGAAAGGTATTTGTATCCCTCGGCCAAAGGTTCAAACATTTTAAGCCGCCATCCCTGATCGCTGACCTCACAAAGCAGCAGCATTCCTTTTTTTATAGCTTGATGTCGAAGGAGCTCAGCAGTACACAGTAAAAAAATATTAGAACACGTGTGCTCTTCATTGCCACTGGCAAAATTATGTTCTTCATTATCTCTGTTCCCTGTTGTGGTTCTTTGTGCAGACTCTCTTTAGCTCTCTGCATAGAGTATGTGTAATGCGCTGTTGCCCCCCCTCACTCCAAGTGCACGGGGCCTCGTAGATTAAGACCTTTAAAGACATTTAAAGCTGCAATCCAGGAAACCCAGGAAGTCTGTTAGAATACAATCCTTTTAAGTTTTCAATACCGACCTCCAATGCTTTTTCATCGTTTTTTTTGCTTGCAAAATGTGGTTTATGGTGTTCGCGTGAGCAGCCGCTGAGTTTATTCTTCCTTGGAATTGCTTGGGCATCCCGTTCTGGGGTATTTGACCTCCCGATATTGTTCAACTGCTGACCCAGCAGTACTAGCGAAGCTGCAAATTGTATTGTCTCCCTAGTTTGTGCTGTTGTAAGGTCTTGAATTTTCAGTGAGGTGGAAGATTTGGAGAGAATGATGTGTGTGATCTATTTAGGCAGAATGAGGGAGCTGAGAGAGTAAGGGTCGCAGAGCTGAGTATTGAAGAGGAGCTAACTGCATTCGGAGCAAGCCCACCATTGAAGAAGACCCCCACAGAGTTTTAATGCGCTCTGCTCATCTCTTCTCCGTTTAATGTTGCGGGCAGTTCTGTGGGACTTTTGAGGCCCAAACTATTTCCAATGCACAATAAGGATATTTGACAATATCTTATTTTATTCAGAAAGAACTTGTGATGGGAAGTGTGAGATTTATGCTGCTTAAATCCATTAAATAATAAATAAATAAGGAAGTTTATCTGTTCAATTTCTCATTTCCGTTTGAATTTTTATTTTAAAAAACAATGAATGAAGCAATTATTATATATGCTATTATATATTATTATTATTATATATTATATATTATTATTATTATTATTGTTATTATTATTATTATTATTTATGCTTTATTAATGTGCCATGACTTTGTTGTCATTAATTCTGTGGACTTTTCAATGTGATTATTTCACCATTTCATGAACACATACAGTGGGGCAAAAAAGTATTTAGTCAGCCACCAATTGTGCAAGTTCTCCCACTTAAAAAGATGAGAGAGGCCTGTAATTTTCATCATAGTATACCTCAGCTATGAGAGAAAAAAAATAAAAAATAAAAATCTAGAAAATGACATTGTCTGATTTTTAAAAAATATATTTGCAAATTATGGTGGAAAATAAGTATTTGGTCAATAACAAAAGGTCATCTCAATACTTTGTTACATGGCCTTTGTTGGCAATGACAGAGGTCAAACGTTTTCTGTAAGTCTTCACAAGGTTTTCACACACTGCTGCTGGTATTTTGGCCCATTCCTACATGCAGCTCTCCTCTAGAGCAGTGTGTTTTTGGGCCTTTGCTGGGCAACACGGACTTTCAACTCCCTCTAAAGATTTTCTATGGGTTTGAGGTCTGGCAACTGGCTAGGCCACTCCAGGACCTTGAAATGCTTCTTATGAAGCCACTCCTTCATTGCCCGGGCGGTGTGTTTGGGGTCATTGTCATGCTGAAAGACCCAGCCACGTTTCATCTTCAGTGCTCTTGCTGATGGAAGAAGGTTTTTACTCAAAATCTCACGATACATGCCCCATTCATTCTTTCCGTCACACGGATCAGACGTCCTGGTCCCTTGGCAGAAAAACAGCCCCAAAAGCATGATGTTTCCACCCCCATGCTTCACTGTAGGTATGGTGTTCTTTGGGTGCAACTCAGCATTCTTTCTCCTCCAAACACGACGAGTTGAGATTTACCAAAAAGTTATTTTTGGTTTCATCTGACCATATGACATTCTCCCAATCCTGTTCTAAATCATCCAAATGTTCTCTAGCAAACTTCAAACGGGCCCGGACATGCACTGGCTTTTAGGGGGACACGTCTGGCACTGCAGGATTTGAGTCCCTGGCGGCGTAGTCTGTTAGTGATGGTAGCCTTTGTTACTTTGGTCCCAGCTCTCTGGAGATCATTCACTAGGCCGCCCCTGTGGTTCTGGGATTTTTGTTCACCGTTCTTGTGATCATTTTGACCCCACAGGGTGAGATCTTGCGTGGAGCCCGAGATCGAGGGAGATTATCAGTGGTCTTGTATGTCTTCAATTTCCTAATAATTGCTCCCACAGTTGATTTCTTCACACCAAGCTGCTTATCTATTGCAGATTCAGACTTCCCAGCCTGGTGCAGGTCTACAATTGTGTTTCTGGTGTCCTTTGACAGCTCTTTGGTCTTGGCCATAGTGGAGTTTGGAGTGTGACTGTTTGAGGTTGTGGACAGGTGTCTTTTATACTGATTATGAGTTCAAACAGGTGCCATTAATACAGGTAACGAGTGGAGGACAGAGGAGCCTCCTAAATAAATTTTTAAAAACTTCAATTTTCTTGATTTTTTTTTTTTCATTTTGTCTTTCATAGCTGAGGTTTACCTAGGATGAAAATTACAGGCCTCTCTCATCTTTTTAAGTGGGAGAACTTGAACCATGGTGGCTGACTAAATACTTTTTGCCCCATTGTACATTACACAGATAAGGCTCAGTTTAAATATTTAATCAGTGTAAGCTTGAACAAACCATTTCTTAATGGATTGATTGCGTTCAAATTGTGTCTCTGTTGATTGACAAAAAAAATAATAATTTGAAGATAATCAAAAATGTAATATTGCTGTCAAAGGTCAGTTCATCACTGTTGAGCAATCGTTTTTACAGTCCCAGGCCCCCATCGCTCTCCATCCTGTTATATCCATCCTGTCAACGTTTCCTAGATGGAGTGTGTAAAAGTTAAAGCCCTCAATCACTAAAAAGCGTGAAATTGTACTAATTTAGAGAAGTTTTGAATAGGCTATAAAACGTGTAATCTCTCTGAAGTCAAGTGTCCAAAAAGTGCTCTGAAGTTTTAAACCATGTTCTCAAGAAAAATGTTTCAAAACCATTTACCAACCCTGGTTTTGGCTTGATAAGCTTATTCCTTTCTTTTCATTCTAGTTTATTGGATTTATTGGGCGTGGGTGCAGGAATGTTCTAAATTACGTGATATTCAACAAACAGGAATATGGCTTCAAGACACCTTGACACAGAATTTGTATTTCTACACATGATAGCTTATCTCTCAAAATCAGACACACAAACTTGGGAATTTGCCATAGCAAAAAAGCAAGTATGCCAATTCTGTTTCATTTTTCATGAAATTTATTTAGATGCTATGACCTTGTTTTTCATACGGAAAATTGAATCCCCGGAAGCCTAAATGGCACAGTGACATTTAATTTTGATCATTGATTTGAATATGGCATACAATCTGTTAAATTTAGATAAGCATGGCATGGTCTGTGTGAGAGCAAGTTCCTCCAGATTTAGATTTTCAAGGGGAAAGCCAAAGAAAGGAGCAAAACGCCTCACACAGCCGGTATATTATTTTGCAATAGGCCTGCATACATAGAGAGGGAATAAGAGGAGAACACTCCCACACACACACACACACACACACACACACACACACACACACACACACACACACACACACACACACACACACACACACACACACACACACACACACACACACACACACACACACACAGGCTTATTATTGGGCCTACCAAGTGATCCTCACATGTCTTCATTCACACACTCACATACAACCACAGAACCCTTAGACTTGATTGTATTAGATTGATCTTCTTTTATAGTTAGTGATCATAAGACTTTTATAAAGTGGCTTCTTTATACTTGCATAAAGTAGCAACCCTGGTTCCATTCCAGCCTGTGGCCATTTGCTACATCCTTCCCTACTTCTCTCTCGCTCTCACTCATGCTCTCTCTATCACCCTCTTTCTCCCCCCCTTCTCCCTCAGTTTTACATTAGCACCCACACTTTACACTTGACGGCCTAAAGTTTTATAAAAGCGTGCTATTAAAGAGATAATGGTGCAACAATCCCAAAGAGGGATTTTCAACGGGGTGACCACTTATAAGGTTCCACTTTACTCTTCTTTTGCCAGACAACCTCTTTGTAGTCGCATTACACACCAAAGGATGGTTCCCACAGATATGATCAAATATGATGTGTGTATAAAGATGATGATTTTATTAGAATTTATTATTTTGATCCCTTTGGGAAATAATGTTAACAAACGCTTAATGGAAAGCATTTATATTGTTCTCGCAGCACTAGTTCAACCATGCAACTCACTAACCAGCTCATCAGGGGTTGGGGGGAAGGGGTGTACCAAACTAGCATTGTGTGATGTGCTGGACCCTATAGAATAACAGAGCACCTGATTACATTCAAGGACTTGCTGGGGACGTATTCTGGTGGAGCTGAAACCTCCTGGGCAGGGATCCTCATGCATAGGTAATATCTCACGGTTCAGTTCTCAAGGGGTGTTCTCCTTCGATCCGTCACGAGCCCAAGCCTGTTTAAATATGAAATGGATCGGATCTAAAGTGCCGTGGCTCACCTGCTCTCTGCCCCGGGACAGGCTATCCATGGTTTATTGTTTTTATGTCAGAGTTGAAGGTGATAAAATTCTTTTGGCCATCAACACACTCATACATATTAATTGCATGTATCCCTGAGCTATCTCATTATTCATCTGCAGGATATCATTTAAAATCATATTCTCTCTATCCTCTCAGTCTCTGTCTCTCTCTGTGTGTCTCTCTCTTACTCTCACTCTCTATCTCTGTGACACATGCAACGGCTTTCCAACTGAACTCGGATACCAATCATTGTCTCACAGACTATTTTTCATCAATCTTGGCACTCAGCTGAAGCACTTGGTTTGTGTGTTCATGTGCAAGTAGCACCACTAGGTATTTTTTGCTTTGTACCACTGGAATTTGTGGACTATTACATCCAGGCATGTCCTCTAATCAAGCACGTACCACTTGTGTTGTTGACCAATAGGATTTCCTTTGATTGAGTCGTGCACAGCAACCTTAAATTAGACTGTGACTCTGGGTCCAATATCGTGATAAGGAGTCACCAGTGAATGATATGACCATAGAGAGAGGGCAGACATACAAAATAAAGCCGCACTACATTTAAACAAGTGTGTAACATGCTTGTCCTTATGCCAACGCAAACATCGATATGTAATTTATTGTCCTTAAAAAAATTGGCCACACATTTAAAGATTTATACATATAATGCAAAACACTTGACTACATACAGCCTGATTATTGCGTGCAGGGATGGCAGAACGGACAGATGGTTTGCTAAAACGGGCCCTTATGCATCAGAGGATTGTGAGTCTGCGACTAGAGGGAAGGAAGGTGAGGTGTTGGGGGAGTTGTGGCTCTGGGTCATGTAAGATTATGTGTGGCCTTTTGGGTCTGAATGGAGGTGATAGGTTGGGAGTAGTTGGTCCAATTATTTAACCGGCTGAGTGAGGGACTTTTAAAGGGCCATTTCCATTTACTACTGTTAGCATGTTGTTAAAGCTGAAGGATCCATGAAGAGTAACTGTCTCAACCAAACTGATAGAGGAGCAGCGAGCTGTTATTTTAATCTCCTCATTTCCCAACACAGCCAGCAGCCAGCATGCACACACGAACAAAAGCGCTGATCTTACACGCACACCCACATGGATGCGAACACACATGTGGGTGCGGACACACATTTTGTCTGTCTTTCCCATGCTCGAATCCCAGTCCTGCATCTTTTTTCTTCTGCATATTTCAGTGTTTTTATAGTTATGTCATCATGTTCCGCGATTGATTATGTAGTTATTTGCCCCTATCCTCGGAAATGCATTTTTTTCAATGGTGTAGTGGGCTTAGGTAAGAGTCTGGTTATTAAGAGTATATGATTCAGCCAACTTCAGCTTCTATAGCATTTATTCTGAGCTGCTCCTACCACCTCAGCTGCATTACTGCATTCAAGCTGGGGCCCATAAATGCTGTTTAGGCTCGGTAGTCTGTAATGCTCAGAATTGGATCATAAATTGGAGCACACACTTTTGTATTCACGTGATGCACAGCCTGGTAGTATCACCACACATCAGACCTGGCCCATGGTGGAAGAAGAATTCAGACGTTTGTTTACTGTACAAATTGAAATATTACGCAAATAGTGTAATATTGGCCCAGTGTGTGGTGGCCCAGTGGTTCAGTAGTGATCATACAAACTATTTGTTTAGTAGCAATGCCGAATTTAGAGAACCATCATGTTTGAAATGGTTCAATGAGCCAGAGTAGATCATGTTTACATTTTATATTTCCTCTTTTCGGATGTTGATGTTGAATGGTCTATTCTGTATTCTAAATATTAAAAGCAGGGCCATGTTTTGTGAGCCTTCTATTTAAAGGCTCTGGAGCATTGCCAATTCGGTTACCTTAAGTTAAATACATGGTTTGTTTGCTGTGTACAAGGTCCTGAATGCCGTGTATTTAATTGCTTATTTTATGCATGCGTGCTTCTGCATGGGACCCGATTTCAAAGTGCGAAATCTGCACAATAATATCCGGCCTCTCTGTAATTTGACTTTTAAACCGTTCCACCCAGGCCTGGGCGCTCAGGTGTTATGTATTCCGCGGTATTTAATAAAACATCATTGCTGTCCGGCAAAACAACTTCAGGGAGCAAGAGTTAAAGTTTCTGATTTTGAATTGGGAAACACCCCAGGTAAACTGTTCAGCCATTCAATTATTCATACTGGGATTCTCATTATTTTATGTGCACGTTTGATTCTGAACTCAACTTACCTGAACTCAACGCCAGCAACACTCAATATTGCATTTTACTATTGGTCTCCGGTTGCCATTTTTTATATTTGTTCTTGCTTGCATGCCTCTTGCTCACCCTCCCCCAGACACAAAACACACACGCACGCGCGCGCGCGCACACACACACACACACACACACACACACACACACACACACACACACACACACACACACATCACACACACACACACTATCTCGGTCTATCTCTTTGAATAACCTTATGTTCTCCTCTGTCCCGATGCTCTCTCTGAGACAATGGTGCCAGCAGAAGGCTAGCTGCAGCCTCTGAGACAATGGTGAAGGCAGAAGGTTGGCTACTGCCTGGGGCTAATTATGTCAGGCCGCATCAGAGACATCCTGTCAAACAAGCCTATCGATACAAATAGCCAATGATACAAGACTGCATTGTACAACTGGAGAAAGTCCCTACCACTCTCCAAAGAAAATTCATATGCATAGTGTGTTGCTCCGATATGCCATACCTTGTGACTTCTCTTGGAATCAAGCTGTGCCAGGATTTTGCTTTTAATGGCTTTTTTGTGAGAAGATCGGTTGAAATGTACTCTTCACTTAAAAGCAATCAGACAGCATGTCTGACAGCTGGGTTGAGGTGCTGCAGTTTATTGCCTACACCCTTATGGTTGTGGATGTGTTTTATATGGTGATATTGCCTGTGACTGATTTTCAGCCCCACTAGCCATGCATGGATTGCTTTGTCAGTAGCACTTCGGTCATTGATGCTCTGACACGGAGGCCTCAACACTCTGAACGCAAATTATTTAACGCACGCTCCAAGTAACAAGACATTGACAATCATAGCTTTGATGAGTGCGGTCAAAGTGGACATATGAAGTTTTAATCATAGAACATTTATTCACATTTAATATTCTGGCCTAAGGCTCATACAAGTCTAGGCTAAACACTAGGTTTGTTAAAGAGGCAGTTACAGGCAAAAACCAACCAAACTATGCCTTGGTATTAAAAGAAAACCAAATACTATCTGTATTCACCTGTTCTAAAGCACTGAGACTTTTTGGACTCACCACCGCTGAAAATTAAACCAAACCAAACTGCTTTGAAATTAGGTTATATCATAATTGTTGCCTGTCATGAGTGGAACACATACAATGTGCCAATTGTACCGTGTATACCAAGCTAAATGTGTGAGCAAATGTGTGAACACATGTACTCGTGGTAAGTTATTGGTGTGAGGAGCCACGCACCTCCTTCTAGGGACCACTACTAGAGAGACATTGTAAAAGCAATCCCAGCGGATCGTGATGCTTATTAAAGTAGACTTACGAGAATGACTGTTGAATTCATGCTGGACGTGCCAAAGGAATCACTAACAGATTTTAAAGCTAGGAGATTGTGGATATGAACCTAGTGGTCTTACTTACCTAAATCACAGGATTTTCAGGGCTGTACTGGGATTGTTCTACTCCAGGCTTTGTACAAGTGATATCGAGGACAGATGGGGATAATAGTATATAAGGGAGCAGATCAAAGATTTTGCTCTGGTGTGTGTGTGTGTGTGTGTGTGTGTGTGTGTGTGTGTGTGTGTGTGTGTGTGTGTGTGTGTGTGTGTGTGTGTGTGTGTGTGTGTGTGGTGTGTTGTGTGTCGCTTGCGTGCGAGTCAGTGTTTACAAGGGTAGGTTGGGTGTTCCATTGTGTGTGTTTGACAGGCCCACTGCGTCATTATTGGACCCCCTGCGCCATCACCTTATTAACATTGCCCAGAAAGGCTGTGATTGTGGTACTCCTGTAAGTACGGACCATCACACCTGTCCTTTATCTATGCATGCGCTCAGCACAATGCATGCTCCCAGTTCGGGCCCACTCCGGATTCTCATTTGCATGTCAAAGACGCGATGTAAACACTTTCAGGCTGATAAATAACTCCATATTTTACTATTTTGAAAACGTTTTGTTACCTTGATGCTGGGTTGATTAAATATATTCATATATTCTGTTGTCAGCAAGAGCGTACTTTTCTACCATCTCCAAGTCGTCTGTCATGGTTATAGCTGTGGCAAACTAGGACTGTTTTAAATCCCACAAAAATGTGAATGACATGTTTATTGTTGTAATCAAAGGTCACCCACAAAAAGAGTTGGGGATGTGGAGAACTCTCAGGATGTAGGCGAGACAAGCTTTTGAATCACAATGTGTATGTGTTTGCAGTGTGCAAATCAGTATGGCGTTCCCTTAGCCACACGTCTCCATAGATCCATCAGGTGGATTTATTTTCACACACCTTAATAAAGAAATCGAAACATACACTCTAACAGATATTAAAGTGCTGCTGTGAAGTTGACTTGGGTTTAATTTGACTTGGCGGTTCCTAATCACAACAGATGCTGGCACTGTCGTAGGGTTGTCCCATATAACACATTGATATGATCTGGCATCGTAATTAAAGACATTTGATTAATAAGTTATTTACTGGGGACTTGCAAGCAGCACAGGGGCCCATCCTTGAATCACAGACATTGATTTGAATTCACTCTCTAGAGGGGTCTGTGTGTCTGTGGGAGGGGACCTGTTATGCAAAGTGTGTGTATAGTGTGCGATTACAATTTTGGCATTTCAGTCCTGGCCTACATACGCTGTATGAGCCATCTTCAGCCTTTTCTACGTGATGTGCTGTTCCCGGTGGGGCCGCTTACATAATTCCCCGTCAGGGCGTTTTCTGCATAAGTGCTGATTCCAAATTCTTTTAAGCTTCTAATTACCAGCCTTTACCTCCCATTTGGCTTCCCTTACCTTCCCCGTCACCCTTTGCTGCTGCTAGGCTCCATGCAGCCCAGGGAGCCTCTAATCGATGACTGTGACCCCACTGGAGTCTGTAATGAATGTGGGAACCCAAGCCAGTCGAAACGGAACGCGTCCCTATAGGGAATTGTAGGATTTGAAATAGCCCCGTTAGTAGGCCAGGGCAGGCGGGTGTACGGTGGTGTAGAGTTTGGGGGTGGGGTCGGGGGATGCCTTCACCATCCAACCAGAAAATCTGATGACTTAAATGCTAAAGCTAGGCGGAATGAAAAAGGAGACACTTTGGAATGGTTCTGCTGAGTGACTTATTTGTTTGTACTTAACCTTTAGTGGAACAAACCTATTTAATAGAGAGTCCCGGGCAGCATGCAGCACAAAACAATATACATCAACACCTGCCCGGTGTTTGATTGAAAAAAAGAATCAAACACTGGGCAGGAAAGACATCCTCTTACAGACGACAGAATAAGCTCCATCTCCTTCAGGGTTGAACCTGATTGACTACAAGACAACTCTATATGTCTAGTCCAGTGGTTCCCAACCTTTTTTGGGCTGTGACCCCATTTTGACATCAAAAATTTCAGGCGACCCCAGAGACAATTTTCTTTTGAACACGTTTGTTATGCTGTGAACAAATACAGAGTAGCCAGGATAAGTGCACAAATTGACAATTTTCCAAAGATGTCCGGTATATATGCAAGGAGGCACATTTTCTGCTGGTAACCTCTCGACAACCACCGTGCCTCTGTGTGAAATAGTAAGTTTTCATATTCAGAGCCCCTGTCGGCGCACAGTGTTGCAAACAGACTGCGTGCAGAGGATGTGGCTTGATGTAATTCACTATGGTTACGACATGGTGCAGTATGTCTGCGATGGGCGCAATTTAGTTATTTTTTGAGTTTCTTCCTACCCGCACATCGTTTCCACCATTTCGATGGCAGCTGGCAATATTAAAATCTCAGCAATGCTATGTGGCTTCATGTTCCTAGCAATGAGATAGCTCACCTCAAGAGATGCTTTCAGGGCCCGTTCACTAGCAGTCACAGCCTTTTTGAAATACACTCGCTGTTTGTTCAGGTCGGCAAATTTATTTTCGAAAAAAGCTCTTGGTTTGCCGACATGCTCTTTGTGTGGTGTCTCAAAGTGTCTTTTGAGTTTGTTTGGCTTCCTACTCTCGGCAGACAGGACCTTACTACATAGCAGACATTTCGGCTTCTCCTCGTAGCATTCCATCACACTTGTAAATCCATACTGAATGAAGCTTTGATCGTATGTTCGCTGTCTCTTTGGTGTCTGTGCCACAGTTCCTCTTGGAACTGTCTTTGGAGGGACAGGGCAATAAATCTTTCCATTTTGTTTTATACACTCTGACTGCAAGTTTGTGTTTACATTTTACAGGCTTGAGCTGGAACTCAAGTAATGTAACTGTGCAGTTGTTTTTTTTAGAAAAAAATCTTTTTAATCAATATTTTTTTGTGAAATCAATTACTAGACATTTCAGGCGACCCTATTTAAATTACAGGCGACCCCACATGGGGTCGTCTCTCATAGGGCTGGGCAATATGGGAAAACATCGCATTAATCATGGGGAACTGCACACAATGTCGATAAATATAATAATACTCTTGTGAATTCCTAATATCACTCTAAGCAGTCTAACCAAGATTCATTACATTGAGTTTGATAAGGATTTATTAAACTAACCTTTAACCTCTCTTGTATGTTATCACCTGATATTTTGTTAATTGGCAACATATCTTATCTAATACCTTTTGACTATATATTTCGGTATCACTATAAGTCGATACCTTAATTTCAGACAATAAACAATAATACATAATTATGGCCAAGCCCTGGTCCCTCGCCCATTCCTACCCCTATGTCATGTGATGCAACACATAACGTTTTGATAACACATTGGATGCATGTGATACACCTGAAAGAGGCGAGACCTTGTGAGATCCGCTGGGTGTTTCAGCTGCATTAATAGCTAACTCTTAACTCTAAGGGAGCCTGGGTGGAAGGCACGGATGGGTTAGATGTGTTTTGCTGTGTAGCGTGTCGCTTCAGCCCAGTGTTTCTGTAGCTGTGAAATGAGGCATGGGCGCAACACTCACCTAAGTGGTCTTGAGTCGACCACTCGGACCCCTACTTGAATAATTAAATGTTCCCCCCGATTTACCTTGGATGGAATAACCCCTAAGGTATGCGTAACTCTATCCCTCCCCACATTCATACACACGCACGCACACACTCAAATCCAATAATCTTTTGAGACAAAGGGATTGGCAAGCTAGTGTATTACGGAAGGTAACGTGTCTGTAGATTAACTGAATGAGTCTAAAGGGGATAGGCGGAATTTGATAATAAAAGAGAGAAGATGTGCAACCAAAGGGAAGAGGGTGAGAAGCTACGGTGGTGAGCAATAAGGTGCAATTGTAGCTAATGTATCAATTCATACTACCTCCGCTTTAAAGCACCACGGCTGTCTTTTAGAGCAAACACACAAATGGTGTGTGTGTGTGTGTGTGTGTGTGTGTGTGTGTGTGTGTGTGTGTGTGTGTGTGTGTGTGTGTGTGTGTGTGTGTGTGTGTGTTTGTGTTTACTTTAATTGGGAGGGCTCAAGCCCACTCTCTGAAATTGGTGTCATAACCCTGAGTTAAAAAATACATAAACCCACACACTCACGCATTACATACAGCTGCACTTACACGCATGGAACTGCTGTCAAACATCAGGGGTGGGTGGGTGGTGGGGGGGATTGCTCTTTACAGTATCCTCACGCTTCCGGTTGTTTCCGTACGTTGTAGGTAGGCCCGTGAGAGAGGCAGACCTGTGAAGAGCAGCCCAGGATGGTGCTGGACGCGGACGCCCACCTCAACGATGAGGTGTTCCTTTCTCCGGCTCTTCAAAACAAACCTGCGGTAAGACGTGGGAAAAAAAAATAATAACAAAACGACAGCCTCCTACACGGTCCTCTCTGTCCCAACGCCTACCTCCAGATTCAGCACACAGTGTTACCTCGTATCTCCCGCTAGAGTATAATCAACATCACAGTGATCTATATTCTAGTCCTGTGTGGATGTGCGCCGGGCTCGCTCAACTCGCCGCTATCCTCTTCCAAAGGCATTGAAACACTCGCCCCCCGTGCATCCTTTACTGACTGAGTCCATGGACAAAGTTCGTGTGCTTTCAGGGTAAGATGGTGGGCTACACCATGTTGCTCTGACTGTAAGGTATGCCTTTATAGTGCCGTAAAAGGTTAAGATACAGCTCCGGCACCCAAGTATGCTGAGATTTTCCCTTGATTTGATATTGCAGAAAAACATTTGCTCACAGTAACAACCCCAGTGAATATCAATGGGCTGCTTGTGGATTGAAACGTTAATCGAGTTGAATCAATTGATTTACGTTGAGGTGGATTAATGGTTAAGGCCTATTTCTCAGATAATCTGAAAACCTTTCAGTTAAACGTATGGGTGTGTGTGATCAACTTGCTCAACTCTGACAAATATATATATCGATGATCAAACTCTAGCCTTGTTTTTATGGTAATGTTTGTTGAAATGGACCTTTTGTTAGTCATGTATGGTCTTCCATTTATCCACTCTTGTTACGCGTTATTAATCATTCCCATTCAACTGTGAAGTAAACTGTCGCTGATGTGAGGATATTCATGAGCCTAATTCAGACCTAGCTGTGATAATCAATCTGGCATCCAAATGCAACACCTCCATGTCAAGCATAGGTAGAGTAATACACGCACAAACACATGTGCATAAAATGACAGCACAATGAGCTCACTGACGGCACTATTTTAAATTATAGTTTTTCAGGATCCTATTTACATTCGCTGTGGACTGACTTGGCTGCCAGAGAGATTCATTGCTCACTGGAGAACTTCCAACCCAGCCACTCTGTGTAGTTGCGGCGCTAACCCCTTTTTGTGTCTGACAGTGTGTGTACTGTGTTGTTTCTCCTGCCTGTTAGTCATCCTGGGGAGTGAAGGTCAAGGAGAGGCTGAAGATTGTCAGTCCCTACCTGGGCAAGTTCAGACCCACCGTGGGCCAGTGCTGCCATCAGTGCACCCCAGACAGTCTGGTGAGCAAGCATCTTATGCGAAGCAGGCAGAGAGATTGGGGGGGGGGGATGAGGAGGTAATATCTGAGCACATGCAAGCAAACAATGTTGATGTGTTTTCTACGTGTGTGATCGATTGACTAAATCAAAGTTGGCCGTTGTGACCCCCACCGCTGTCGTAGGAGATTGGGACGTAATGATCTTCCGTCAATCATTCCCAGCAAAAGGCTCTGCCGCCCGCTTTCTGCTCCGTATCAGTCTGTTTGTTTGTGTATTCCGCGTCTCCCTCCTTGCTCCGCCAAGGGTTAGTTCGAAGCGAAGAACAGCAAAAAATAGTCCTTGTTAACATTTGAGATGTGTGCAAACAGCAGCCTTTGTTTAGGCTTTCAGAAAACATGCCTGTTGCGCTCGGGTCATGTCATTGCACAGAAGGGTGTTTCTGTCACGACCGAGGGAGAGATGAGTAAGGTCGAAATGAAAAAAGGCAGGATATTGATGGTTGTTTTTCTCCATGCTCACTATGTCCCCTCCTGAAGTGCCTCACCAGTCACATGATACATTAAACAACAACAAGTTCAACAAGTTGGTGATAGAAGATGACCTCAGAGGCCACTGACCTGATGCACAGAGTGAATACAGTAAACCCATGGGCACCTCAATAGATTGCCTTGTTGTTATGCCCTCCTTCAGGGGACTCTTGATGTTCTCACAGAGTTTCTTTAACGTGATATAGGGGGTTTATTTTCCGCTGTGTTTGGTGTGGGTTGCATCACTGCCTGAGTCAGACAGTCGTGTCTGTATGTTTGTCCTCTCCATTCATCTTCCCTGGTCAATGGCTTAGGGCAAGACACTAGGACAGAAGACTGCCTCTCTTGGTTTCCAGAATGTCCTGGCTGTTGATGAGACACAAATCAGGTGGAGTTTAGTTTACATGAAAATTTATACCGCCTGTTAGTCTGTGAACCCACTTTTTAGACACTTTTTGGTTTGGCTGTGGTCTACATTTTAGTTCAGTTTGCTTGTATTAAAATGTGTTATTTTATTCCATTGTTACTTTTTATAACGATTTACGAAGAACCTTAATTTCTCTTCTTGGATGATTAAAGTACCTGTTCTACACCCATCTACGTTTCCTAAAATGCCTGTGCTTTTGTAAACCAAAGGTACCGCGGATGGCTGGTCCGCAGAGTTTGCTGTGTCCTGTTTGTGTCTGGGTGCAGTGTCTCCCCAAGTCCAGCCGGGGATAGGCTCGATCGAGTCCGTCAGAGCATCAGGTACCGCAGATGGGGAAAGAGATGCCAGAGAAGAGCAAACACGAGATAGGCAGAGGCAGAGAAAATGAAATGCGTTCCTGGCTGTCTGGAGAGAGAGCATGAGAAGGGAGAAAAGGGGAGGTTGATAAGAGATGGAGACAGATATAGAAAATAAAGGCAGCATCGGCTCTGCACAGGGGTGGATACACGGGGAAGAGGACGATTTTGGTACGTCGTCAGACCCGATCTGTGTCAGTGGGTATTCAGTTAGTGTCTGTTGTTCTCCGTTCCCGCGACGTAATTGAGTTTGACCTTTATGTAACCTCCTTATTTAAAGGATGTTGTTGTCTTACTGGAAGGCGGGTGTTAATGTTTGTCTATGTGCTGCACAAAGGTGGCCTTTGTTCCGGGATAACCCCTCTGTCCTGTGACTCCTCGTCTCAGAGTGCAAGAGGCTCTCTGTGAGGATCACGCAACCCCTCCAGGGCCAGGCGACCAGGGGGAGAGCAGCCGCCTCTCCCCCTACCTCTCCTCCCTCATCAACACCTGCATCTCCCCCGGCTTTCTACGGTGGGTGTGTGTGTGTGCGTGTGTGTGTGCGTGCGTGCGTGTGCATGTGTGTGTGTGGATAAATGCATTTCCTACATGAATAGTCATACAAGTATGAGACCATTGATATTAAATACGTAGAAACCATGCATCATATGATAAATACAACATATGAAGACAAGTAAAACAGAAATGGTCCAAATTAGACGATTGGCCTATGCAGTAGACATTTCAATTATCCCAATCAGCACAGTGTAATATAAGACCTAACGTAACCTTCAGGATATGCATAGGGCCAACATACTGGACCCCATGTACACTGCATTAGACAGCTGCGCTCATGTCTGTTCTCCCGTTGTGTTTTCTCTGTGTCATTTAAAATTAATGTGGAATTGTTCTGGCATGTGTTCTGCCTAAGCGACAACTAAATGCTTTTCGTTATGGCGCAGTGAGAAGGGAATAAGCCAGTCTTTATCGCTGCAGGGTGTAGGATTTAGTGGCATCTAGCGGTGAGGCTGCAGATTACAACCAATTGAACGCCCCCACCCCTAAGCCCTCCCCTTTCTGACAAAAGAATGCCAATTGACGTCATCGTCTACGACAGCATCATGGGGCCAAGTGTCAAGTGATGGGGTTCTTTCATTCGATTTACAAATTGCATTTAGATTTCAAATCGGTAAATCTATAGGTTGTTTGTCCATTCTGGGCCACTGAACATCCATGTTGAAGCAACACGGTGGGCCCCAAGGAAGACGACCTGCTCCCTATGGAGATATAAAGGGGCCATTCTAAGATTAGGAACAAAAAACACAACAGTGGATTATAAACAAATTAAAAATACATCCAAACAAAAAGCCCGCTCTAAGTAGTGGAGTCTAGCTCCCATCTTTCCAGTTCTTATCTCGTGTCAATCTCACAGCACTTCTCCCCGTAGTATTTTATTGCTATTGTGTTCCTTGATTGAAATCTCCATATTGATTTATTTATTCCGTTCTCCACTTTAATCTGTGTCATCTGTGAATCTCATTAACATCGCTCGCTGACGCTCATCCTTTTGTTTGCCGTACTCTTTCCAAACCCAGCCAGGGTGTTGGGACACCCTCTTAGATTAATATCATCATTGCTTTTAAATGACTCAGTGTCTATTCATGGACCCTTTCTTATCCACGAGCCATTCGGTGACTCCTCATTTCCTGCTTAGTTTTGGGTGCTGGCTGTGCCTGAAGACCCTTGGATCGGTGTTCAGCAGCATCCAGGTCAACCTCAACCATGTGGCCGCGCTCCACCGGGCGTCACAACAGGTGCACTTCCAACACACACACACTTGATTACGGCAAGTAATGCCACTTTCCTCTAGACTAATGTCGTCGGTAATGTTGGTGGGGTGATGAGTTTTATTCCTCTCCGTTTAATGAAACCGGTGTTTGTCATTAGGCATGTAATCACCAAGTACTCTCTGCTGGGGACGTCTAGAACTGAAGGGTTTCTAAAGGGCCAGAGAAGCCCCAAGATGCACCTGGCCCAGAGATTTTGGTTCTTGCGATTTTTCAGATTGATTGAGAGAGCATCTTTTTGATCATCATATCATATTATAGTCATATATAATAATCAAATGTAAAAAAAATGCATGTAAATCCTTACTTTGTATGATAGTATCTGGATTTTGCACCCAAAGAAGACGCAAGTATCCAAATAATAATCTGACCGACGGGGATAATTCCCATGGCAAAGGTCAAATAAACAACATCAGGCTCTTAACTTTTGGACCTCCTTTTTTTTCCTCCTTAACTCAGGGCTCCCCGTTGGTGTACGTGTTTATACGCCAGGGCAGCCTTGACTTCGTCCTGATTCCCCTGCTACTCTTCACTCAAAACCTTAGGGTCCCTTACACCTTCTGTCCCCAGCAGATGAACTGCTCCTGGCTCCGGTAAAAAACACACCTACACAATCACTGACCACACACACAACCCCACACTGCACCAGGCCACCCCACACCCACACACAGACAAAGAAATCCAACAGAAGTCGAGTTCTTACCCTGCAGTCAGCTGTTCTTTCCGATCCCCCTCATAGGTCCATCCTACAGAAAGTGGGCGTGGTCTTCCTACCTCCTAATGCGCCGACTGAAGACGATGCCGAGTTGGACGATTTGTACTCTCCAACCATGACAGCCGTGAGTGGATGGATAATAATGATCGATTCTAACGACTCACTCCTCTCGCTCGCTCTCTGCTCACATCGATCCTTATCATGATCAGTATCTTCTAGATGGTGTGTTGATAAATTTATGCGGGGACAAAGCTTGGTTTTTCATGGTTGGTTGTTGTATTTTCTATTTTGTGTTTGTGTGTGATTGGCTAGCACACAGGGGAGAAGCAGTCTGTGTCTGCTTATATTCTAGTAGTTCATAGGAAAACAGGCAAACAGACGAATAAATTCACTATTACCCTGAAGACCAAAAACACCAATGATGCATTTTGACGAATCATCGAGCGTGAAAGTAGACCTAATGCAATATCCAGCCTTTGATTTCCCCCAAATAAAATAATGGAAGCGATCCAAGAAGGTAGAAGTATTCTTAAGGCTCGGCAGTGTGCGGGGGCAGTTGATTCCATCTCCCACATTTCATTTGTCTGTCTCATTATAACTCACTCATTTCATCATCATTGAGATCCATTTTACATAAATTATGAAAAACGCAAGACATGTGCAGTCTTATCGGTGGCAGGTCCACACACATACACACACACACACACACACACACACACACACACACACACACACACACACACACACACACACACACACACACACACACACACACACACACACACTATTAGAATAGGATTTTCACAGGCTGCTCCTTCATCAAAATGCAACCGTATTACTCTTGTCCCTTTTCCCCAGCCTCATCTTCCGCTGATGCCCTCACCATCTCTCTCCCACAAATAACCAACCGTCAGGAGTTTTGTTATAGGCCTAGTCGTCGAGTGGCCTGGAAGGAGCAAGGGAAAGATGAGAGGGGGAAAAGTGTGTGTGTGAGAGAGAGGGAGAGGTGGATGGTGAATGGGTTCTGCCTGTTCTTCAGCTATTCATCCCATTTCGTCAACGATTTCGGTTCTGTGCTCGGCAACATCCACTCTGCCTTTAATCACGGGCATCATTTTGTTCCCACGTTTCGCTGCGCGCCTTTTGAATCGGGGCGGAGAGCTCCCTCCCCTACACATCTATCTGCCAAATTAAGTGCCTTTCTTTTGGAGAAGTTACCGCATTTAATCAGATCAATGTTGTCCTATATGGCACCATAAAATAGCTCATGCTGACATTAGTATAAAAGACCTAGCCACAATGGAGCACAAGCAGGTTGTTTATGTGTGAGGCCGGGACACAGGATTTCCTTGCATCGACCATTTATGTGAGTTAGCATATTGGATGTGACCGGGAAGGCAGGGTGCTGGTTGGCTGTATTTCAATGTTAATAGACCTTTATTGCTGATTGAGTGTAGGCTTGCTCAGCTGCCGTTCAATACAAATTGAATTTCCCTCCTTCCGTCCGAAGGAGTGCGCACTTGAGGCAGTAACATCTATCCTGGGGATTGTCTGAGTTTCAGCTCTGTTCTGTTCTGTTTGGACTTGCACTTGTTTCTGAGCACCGTTGTCCCAACACCCCCCTCCTTCCCCACATAGAGCCGTTTCTATTTATGCTTGTGTTTTGTTCTCTACTGCAGTGCTGGCCTGTATTTACTGGCTTTTATTTTTGAAATGCACAAAGGCTCTTTAAGTTAATTACGTGCTCCCATACTCCCACAACTTTTAAAGCCTTTATCTTTTCCTATTGTGGTCCTCCATTCCCCTCTCTCTCTTGCCGTACCCTCTGGTTATTCAATTCAGTTCGAGTAGCTTTATTGGCAGTGAAATAATGCGCCTGCAATGCCAAATCTGTTGGCGAATAAACAAAACAAAGAGAGGTAATCATTAAACAAATCAAAAGCACACGTACAATAGCAGCATGTAATATTCCAATTTCCAACATTGACAATGGAAAACAAACCATTCAAATTATTAGGTTTAAGTGTTCATGAACCCCCTGTTTATACCCCAATGTGAACACTAAACCTTTTAGCAATGTTTTTGCCCTGAGAGTTCTAGGAAGGAGACAGGGGATGTTATTTTATAATATGGTTATATTGTTTAAATTTGTCAAAGGTTTATTTAAGCTAGTAATGTTATTGAGTATGAGCGTAATAACGAACAATGTTGTATATGAAATACACTCTGTGCTGTAATACTTCAAGTATCCGAGAAGCTGAACCTCTCTTGGACAGTTGTGAACATTAACCGCTGTCCAAACAGAGTTCCACACCCATCATGGCTTTAGCCTCTCGGCAACAGCACCAAAGAACGTTCAAAACCAATTGGCAGAGACTCGCAGAAACATGGGACACATTTTTTGAGAATTCAACTATTATCTTAGCCACAGCGTGAAATAGCATATCTTTCCATGTTGAAGATCATAGGAAAAAAAATACAAAGAGTTGAAAAAACAAAAAGGGCTTTTCTTTGGCTCCACTGGGACTTTAAATATGTTCTCTCGCTGTCACTCAACCGCTCCCTCCCTCCCTCGCTCTTTCTCTAGCTGCTGCGTGAGCTGCTCTGCGAGGGCCAGGCATTAAGTGTCAGCGTGTGCAGGGAGACCGGACGAGGTGGCCAGTGGCTGGCGCGCATCAGGCAGATCATCAAAGAGGGAGTGGTCCCTGATGTCAGCCTAGTCCCCGTGGGCATCTCCTATGACAGCGTCCCAAACACAGGCATACCGGTGTGTTTCAATAAAGGACACAAACATGCATACAAACACATGCATACACACACAGACATCCCCCCCACTCACCCATGAAGGCACATGCATGCATGTACAGATGTGTAAGCAAACATGCTCACATTCATATGGCCAGGCACAGAACTGACCCCATCAATTCACACACACAAACTATCAAATGCGTTATCATAAACAAACTCAGATGCATTTAGATGGAAACACACACACACACACACACACACACACACACACACACACACACACACACACACACACACACACACACACACACACACACACACACACACACACACACACACACACACACAAATAAAGGTGCATACACATTGATGGAAGAAGACAAATGGCACACACAACACTACCCCAAACAAATGTAAACAGATCAAGCACACACACACACCGAGACATGCAGCTCTTATTATTGGCTACCATCTGTATTGCTTATTTCCTCTTATGGGTCATAAGAGAACATTCAGAATAGCAGAATACTTAAAAATAGCCAATGAACAGTCAAGCTTGAGATGTGAGGCTTGGAGCATCTTCGTGGGGACTGTAGCAGGTAATCACGGGTGCCCTTTTGTATTAGTAAGCTGATTGTGCTCTGTGGGGGGGCTGGGGAAGAGAAGGTGTTGTTTGGTGTTTGTTATAATACTAAAATAATGTCCTGTTACTCACTCACACAGCCGTATGCTCTCTGGAGCAGGCTGTTGGGAGGTGTTACCCATTGTGTATCCTATCATCATGACAGTGTTGTAATGGACCTATAACTGACAGCTTCTCATTACGTTATTACAACTTTACCCGTTGATTATGTAAACTGCATATGCTTATTAAGTCAGCATATGTGTGTTTGCGTGTGCTTGTGTGTGTGTGCGTGTGTGTGTTGTTTGTGCTACTCTACAGGTTGGCCTTGGTTCTTTATTCAGACGCCTTTGGGCTGCTCTCTGGTCCCAGCCGAGCAGCAGTTTGAGGGTTCACTTTGCCCAACCCTTCTCTCTCAAGGTACGTGGGGAACCAAGCATTGTGACCATAAGATGCATACTAATCAGGGTCGAATGCTGACCACTCCCAACGTTTTGAGTGTGCAGTTATTCACCATGTGTCAGGGTTAATATTTACCCGGACAGTTATACGCATGTCAAACTAAACCTTAACAAAGTGTGGGATGTTAACTTGAAGTTACCGTCAGTGTTTGACAGAAGTGCCACTGAGGCTTAAGCAGTGTTACCACACGCAAAGTGGTTGTGTGTTTATTTTAATTTCCCTGATCAGTCAAAACTGTTCACTCACGTATTATTATATTTTTTACCGTTGAACGTTTTGCTGGAGCACTGATGAACTTCACTGAACAACCTTGTGTAAGTGCCTGCACGCGTTTAACCGGCATAAATGTGTCTGATTGGCTGTGTGCCCCCTCACAGGAGATGTGCGCCACAGGGAGATGCCGGGTGGATGGATGGCGCCCTCTACAGGAACTGCTTCTGCCCGCTGTTCTCTACGGCAGGTAGCCAATCAGGCCAGTGTGTCTGCATATGTGCATGCTTGCTTGTTTCTGCACCTTTCTACATGGGGGTGGGGGGCAGGCCTGTTTTGTGTCTAATACCTGTGAAATTGAAAAGTTTTCTCTGTGTAAACTTTGGATATAAAGTTCACTCTAAAGCTTAGATCTGGCACAGCAGCGAGTTGTCTCCGAGCCTTCATCCTCTTAGACCCGCTCTAATTGCCACCAAAGATACTCTGCCAGCCAGTAGAAAAAATAACAAGATTTTTATCATCTCTGCTCAATCTTGGTTGAAATCTCTTCTTTTTTTTTGTGTGCGTATTTAAATTGTTGTGTTTAGAGACGCAGGCAGCAACCAAAACACAAAAGACAACGAATATAAGAGCTGTAAAGGCACAGTGATGGAGTGGGACGCAAATTCTTATCAGCGTTTGAGAAATCGTTGAGGTTTTTGGAGTTATTAAAAAGCTTCTGTTCTGTTCCGTTTGGCATCTGCCACACTCAGATTTAACTTTTCCTCTGGTGGTTTTACAAATTACAAATGCACAGCGGTGGAGTGCTGCAATGCTGCAAATATTAAAACACCTACTCACATGCATCTATTAGTGTTTTTAAAAGAGTACGTATACAGGGTGTACACACATTTTTTGTTTGTGTTTGAAAATGACGATGTCAATCCTAATAGCATTTTATTGTTGGAGACAAATTGTCATGTTGCCGTCTCTATAATACCTTTACACACAGGCACGCACGCACACACACACATTCACATACACTCACACACTCAGTTCAGCGCATACATCTCATTCACCCACAGTATTGCTTTAGTTCAATATGAGGAAGCCATCGCTAGGGCTACACTATACATCACACTGTCTTACACACTGGTAGAAACTTTATCATTGTGACTTACAGCGCATTCTCCCCTTATCATGGAAAATCAATCATGGCTCTCGATAATGTGTTAGTCAGAATCGATTGCAGATAATACATTTGCCATTTGTTGAACATTATTCCTCACCATGTAATTGAATCTTGGTTTTATGGAGTGTTCTTATTCAATCTATTAAAATAATCGCAATTTGATTAAACGCACGACCACTACACGAAAGCATGTAATTGCATTGTTATGGTTTTCCCCATTTCCCCAACGCTTGGTTATTCTGGGACAGAGCTCAACGATGGTCAAAGACAAAGGTTTTCCTTATCTCTCTTATTGGCTTTCTCCCCTCCCCAAGGACGGAGGGGGTAGTGGGGGAAAGGAGGATGTCTTGGATCCCGCCGTCACATTACACTCCTGAACTGGTCCAGTCCGAAAGGGACCTCAGCACGGCCCTCACTCTCCACCTCATCTACTGTAGCTATAACACCACCCACCCCACCTACTGTAGCTATAACACCACCCACCCCACCTACTGTAGCTATAACACCACCCACCTCATCTACTGTAGCTAGAACACCACCCACCCAGCCTACTGTAGCTATAACACCACCCACCCAGCCTACTGTAGCTATAACACCACCCACCCCACCTACTGTAGCTATAACACCACCCACCTCATCTACTGTAGCTAGAACACCACCCACCCAGCCTACTGTAGCTATAACACCACCCACCCCACCTACTGTAGCTATAACACCACTCACCTCATCTACTGTAGCTAGACCACCACCCACCCAGCCTACTGTAGCTATAACACCACCCACCCCACCTACTGTAGCTATAACACCACCCACCCCACCTACTGTAGCTATAACACCACCCACCTCATCTACTGTAGCTAGAACACCACCCACCCAGCCTACTGTAGCTAGAACACCACCCACCCCACCTACTGTAGCTAGAACACCACCCACCTCACCTACTGTAGCTATAACACCACCCACCTCATCTACTGTAGCTAGAACACCACCCACCCAGCCTACTGTAGCTATAACACCACCCACCCCACCTACTGTAGCTAGAACACCACCCACCTCATCTACTGTAGCTAGAACACCACCCACCTCATCTACTGTAGCTAAATCACCACCCACCTCATCTACTGGAGATGTATAACCTTTCACCTTAAACCAAACAGTTGTATGCGGCTCATATATGCTTCCATACACTCATCCTCACCTAGGGTCGGTCATTTGTCTCTCATTTGTATCTTTACATCCTAACATGCAACTCGCCCCTCAATGCCCCCTTGTTACACTCAATTATTTATTGTTCTCCTCGTGTTCAGCTACGACCTCTTGTATGGCCGTGATGTCCACCAGTCTGGTAGCCAGTCTTATGCTGCATAAACACCGCAAGGTATGTGTACTGTGTGTGTGTGTGTGTGTGTGTGTGTGTTTGTGTTTGCAACTGCATGTGCTTGTTTTATGATATTCTGATTGCTGGGCAACATTTCCCATTGCCGATGTTAATGATTTTCTTCTTTTGGTACACCCTTGGACCCCCTCCAGTAAGTCCTGGTGGTGCGTCATAGTGCCACCGGGTTTGGCTGAGTCATGCTCGCTAGGCTCTGTCTAAGCTGTGTTATTGAGGGGGGGGGGGGGGGGGGGGGGTTGCTGGCTAATGTTTCTGCTTCATTGCGACCATTTAGCTGGTGAAAAACAGCAAACGTTCATTTTGGGTTGGCTTTATCGTTCGCCTCATGCGTGATTATTTTGCGTTTATCTCTGCTCCCCAGGGAGTGCATGCGTCTGCTCTGTGTCGTGATGTAGCCTGGCTGACAGAGGAGCTTCTGTTCAGGAACAAAGACGTGGGCTTTGGGGGCAGCTTGCCGGAGGTGGTATGCTACGCTCTAGCGCTGCTTGGCCCTCACCTCACCATCATCTCCACCGCCTCCAGGTTGTCCCTCTGTGTGCTTTTTTTTGCTCATCTGGTTACGACCAATAAAAACACGCTATGACTGATGTGTGATGTCCAGCTGGTATGATGTATATGACATATATATATGTTTATGTATATACTGTATATGTATGTAGTTACACATCAGTCAGAGCTGTCAATCTGTCATCAATCTGTCATCTGCTTGGTTTTTGTTTTGTGCAAGAACAATGTGTCACTATCAATGTGTATCTATACACTCAAAATGTCTGTCTTTCTCCTCAACACCCCGTTCTCTTACTAGGAAAGATATCTTTGTTATTCCAAGGCCTTCCGTGGACGCCATCACCAGCCTTTCCATCCCCACACAGATTGTCACCCACTCCTTCATAGCGGAAGCGGTCGGGGGTGAGTTGTTTATGCCTTGGTGTTGTCGGCAACTTAATCGTTTAGCTATAGCGTGTCGGCCAACTGTCTTTTTCTGGGGTGCCGTCATGTTCCTTGTTCTGTGGCCGTCTGGGTTCAGCTGGGGTTAGCCCCTCTACCAGTTTCATTTTAATTATTTCCAATTGCAGTCACAGTCATTTACTGATGATGTCTTGTCCTATTTCCAAAACTACACGATCAAAGTTTGATCAAACCGTGTCTAGGCATAATTTTTAAGCTAATTTCCGAGTCCAACATCCCCCATCTTAAATGTCATATTTATATTCCGTCTTAGCGGGCTTCAGAAGTCCTCTTTCAAACGAGATTTGAAGACAGCCCTAAGCAAGCAAATAATAAACCCATAACGTGTCTAAAGATGAAAAGTTCTGAAATAACTGTAAATAAATGAATAATGTCAGAAGTCTCGGTCTCTCAATCGCGTTGATCTGTGTCTAGCATTGAAGTCGGCAAACTGGTATATTTTGACATCATCTATCGGCCGTGCCGTGCTGTGCCGTGGGCAGGGAGCTCCCCGTCTGCCTTCAAGCCCCATTGAAAGCAGGAACCCATCAGACCCGAGAGTCCATAACCAAGTGGGAGAGGCCCAGACGGTCGTCTCTGGGTCCAGGCTGTTCTGCCGGGGAGAGATCTCTCTGGCCAGCCTGCTGAGCGGCGACAGCAGGGGTCACGCACTCAGGGGGCGGCCGCATGGTGTGAGCATTGTGTTGTTGTTGTTGTTGTGTGCAGCGTGTGCAGTGTCTGCCATGCTGAGCGAGGTGGCGGCCAGCGGCGTCAGCCACCGAGTCAGGAGTGGCGGGCCGTGCGCCGAGGAGGTCAGGGGCGACATGGAGTTTGACGTGGCGCTCTGTGAGACGCAGCTGACTCAACGGAGCCTGCAGCTCTACCATCTCTTGCCCCCCGGCTTCATCCCGGTGAGTTGGTGTTCTGATCACGTCCCGCGTGGGCCCGTCGCCACCGCTGACCCACTCACGCGCCCCCTATCAAGCGCTTGGCATCCAGTGGAGGGTTAAATGGAGCAGAACAACCCCTCCTCCTAGTGTGTGTAGGTGGGTGGGTGGGTTGGGGTGCGTGTGTGTGGATTTGTGTTGCTATGCGGTGCATCTGTTTGTGTGTGTGGGTTTGTTTGTCTGTGCTGGAGTGAGTGGATTTGTGTTTGTGTGGGAATGTGGTGTGTGTGTGTGTGTGTGTGTGTGTGTGTGTGTGTGTGTGTGTGTGTGTGTGTGTGTGTGTGTGTGTGTGTGTGTGTGTGTGTGTGTGTGTGTGTGTGTGTGTGTGTGTGTGTGTTTCAACCCACATCCAGTATCTCCTGATCCTTCCCATAAAGACTACCTCCTTTTCTCTGAGCTCACCAAGCTCGAATAATCACTGACCTGTCTCTTTTAACAGTCTCTCTCTCTCTCTCTCTCTCTCTCTCTCTCTCTCTCTCTCTCTCTCTCTCTCTCTCTCTCTCTCTCTCTCTCTCCTCTCTCTCTCTCTCTCTCTCTCTCTCTCTCTCTCTCTCTCTCTCTCTCTCTCTCTCTCTCTCTCTCTCTCTCTCTCTCTCTCTCTCTCTCTCTCTCTCTCTCTCTCTCTCTCTCTCTCTCTCACCCCCACCAAATAACATCTGTCTTCCCTCTAGTTCCTCCCTGGCTGGCCTCTCCCTCTCTGATCTTAACAACATCTCTGGAAAACACTTGATGTTGTCTGTCCCCCCCCCCCCCTACACACACACTAACTAGATATGTGAGGTGTTGAAACTAGCCTTATAACATTACGTCTCTTTCCCCGCCGAGGCGAGAAAGAGCTGAGTGATGGGATGGGGCTCATCCAATCTCCTCACTGTCTCTCCTCTCTCCTTGCTGCTCTCCCACCTATCTTCATCACTGTTCATCCCATTTTCTCACCGTCGTCCTCCTCTCCCTGTCTGTCGCCCTCCTCTCTGCTCTGTCGGTCTCCTTGCCACTCTCTTGCTTTCTTCCCATGATTCTCCCACCTACTCTCTCGCTCTACCTCTCTCTCTCATTAACGCTCTACTTCTCTCTCTCATTAACGCTCTACCTCTCTCCACCCTCCAGCCCTGCCAGTCGTCCTGTAGTTTTGCCCTGGAGGCGGTGGACAGTCTGGTGCGCTGTGGTCTCCTCGTCATGGAGGAGGTAAGGGAGTAAGCCGCTACGCTAGGGCTCACAAAGACCTATAATCATCCGCCTCGTTGTCACCCACCCCTTCTATGTGCTATTCCAAGGGAATCACGTTGTAATTAGCACTTATTTCGGTGAAATCCTGTCGTTATCACCAATGCCTTTAATGAGACATTGGTCCCTTTGTAATCATTACCCACATTATCACTTGCACGCCTCGTTGACACATGTGGAGTCATATGATCCTTATAGCCCCTCAAAGCAGCAATTTCTACCATGTTATTCAGCGTTTGGGCTGCTTACAATCAAACCCTTTCAGTCGAACGGTGGAAGGATGTACCCTCCCGAGTTGTTAATTGTTACAATGAATTCCCCTTTGGGGATGAAGAAAGTACCTATCCAACTATCTTGGTAAGCTTAGCTAACCCCTTTTTATAACCTATCCAGGACAATGGCTACCATTGGCCCAAGATTTTGAAAGCACAATTGTACTGTAACATAATATGGAATACTTGCAATTAGGGAAAAGATCAGAAGGTGATTGAACATGCTCTGGTATATTAACATCAGTAGTAATCTGGCTCTTTTGTACTCTTCTGGTTCTGTTTAGATAACAAGGGACACCCCCATATGTGATAGCTGGAAGAGGCGCGTAGGTCTGTCAAGGCAAACCATGTATGATCAGAACCTCAGCGACTCTGACTGTGAGGAGCCTGACGCCAGGTCTTACAAGGTAACCGCTTGTCACTCCCATACAAACACACAACAATAACATCGTCTTTCACTTTTCCGGAGTCTTTTTACTCGCTGTGCTTGACGGCCCTCATTGATAATGGGTTGAGCAAATAAACTTGTCTTGGCCCTGACCTGAGGTCAGATGTAGGTTAGCTTTTGTCAATACGTAACTTTATCCTTTGGTTTGAGCGCGTACTTCCTGCCTCACCCCTTATATTTCTTTAGCTGAGCCCATGTTGTTCTCACCATCTCCTGTCTTCCATTGCTGAGCCAGTGTTGTTCTCACCGTCTCCTGTCTTCTCCCATAGCTGAGCCAGTCTGGTTCTCACTCAGTGCGTTTACATGACACTCAAGAAAGTCAAATTATTTTCTTAGTCCGACTATGATTGGATTATTAAGATGCATGTATACACCTTAGTCGGACTAAAATCAAATCGAGTTACTCATAGTCAAATTAAGACCCCTAGATTATTCAATTGTTAGCCGAATTAAGCGTGCATGTGGTAAATCAGATTGGAATTGGATTATGCGTTCTGCGCATGCTCGAGATTTTTCCGGGGGGGCGTGAGCCGGAAGTATAATGGCCGGTTCAGAATACACGATTTCAGCCCGATTTTGCCCCGATTCTTTCGTCGCAGACAAATTTGCGAATCGTACACGATTTTTGACAGGTCGGCGACGAGACGAGGTCTTGTAATGTGACATGCTTGCGATCTGCTACATTTTCGTCTGCGACGTTCGAAAGCCCCACGACGAAAAGTTTAGCATGTCAGAATTTTTTGGGGAATCGCATGACGCTATCATGAGGGAACCACGCCCCCAGTTGCGTGAGGGAACCCTACGAACAGCTGGAGCTCACGCGCAGTGTTTACCAACTGACTTCACTGCACTACGCTGAGTACACAGTAACTACTACAAAAAATGAATGCGATCAATAGCAAGAAGAAGAATGCTAATGAAGAAAACGAGAGAAAATGAAACAACATAATGGAGACAACTTTGGTTGAAATGCGGCAGTATATTTACATCGCTCATGTCACTCGCAACGCAACTACTGTGAGGAGTTGCTGCATTGAGCAGATATAAAAACTACTGGAACCTTTATGACAAAAATGTGAAAAACATTTATGTCAGTTCTAAACCTTTGATTTTCTAAATATCTTGTAAACGTGAATGATACAAAGTAAAGAGCATCGCACCCTAGAATCGTGTAGTGTGGCCAGTCTTCCGACGAGACAACGCCCGATTTCCTGGCTCTGGGATCGTATAGTGTGACATGTTAAATCGTGGAGGAATGTCTGAGAATCGTGTAGTCTGAGCCGGCCATAAGGAGACGATAGTCGTGTTGTTGCTGCCTTTGGAAAACGAGATACGGAGATTTATTTAAAAAGGTGGCGAAGGAGATGGAGGAAGCCGGTGTTGCGCCAATGTAGTTACGCCCTATGAGATCATCCACATGCATTCAATACACACTACGCTTCTGTTACGAGAGTAGCGTATGTGTGCCCGCGAGAATGGCAGTGTGTCTGTGAGTGACTTCAGCGATTGAGTGGACGAGCGAGGAGAGCGAGCGGTTGCGCGTGTCAGTTTAGTGAATGAACGAGTCCGGTTGCGTCTGTGCAAACGTGTACTGTTAAGTTAGTTGAACTACGAATTAAGTACCCAGCCTGTCAATAATCGGTGGCCGCTTAATTCCGACCTCTAAGCAGACCCAGTGCCGGTCAAAGTGAAGGGTGTTACCCCCGAGAGAACGTCGGCCCTGGAGGGAACGTCTCTCCTGTACTCCTCGACTACGGTCTGGGAGCTGACAGCAGGAAAGGTGTAACACTTCGATTTCAGCCAAGGCTGAATTAAAAGTACCGCGTGTGACCGAGAGGTCGGAACAATGGAGCGTCTGAGAAATGAGATGGACCCGAAATGGTCTGACAGCCGTCTACTGTTTGTTCTTGCTAGTGACGTAAAGAGGTCAACCAGGGGCTCTATTACCACTAGTTGAAATGTGTACAGCGCCACCTATCGTAGCGCGGTATGAAATGCTTCGGCCAATGAATCGATTTTCTCACCGCCAGGTATACTCTGATAACTGCAGTTGTCCGATTTGCGGAGCATAGTCGAACTATGGCTTTAATCGGATTGAGCTGTGCATGTAAACGTACTGATTGTCTCTTGTTTTCTCCCATAGCTGAGCCAGCCGTCTCAGTGTCCAGAGATGCTCTTCTTCCTCTGCAGTATGCTAGCTGGCCACCTAAGGGCGCTCTGTTGGGCCACTGAAGGGGTCCAATACCTGACCACACCTATGCCAGGTACGTCTGCTGGTGCGCACATGCGACACCCCTAATAATATATTCACTTAGTGGTTTGTAGACGAGCCATCAAGCTGTGTGATGTCAAGCAATCTCAAAACACAAAATGCGAGTATCCTAATTCGGTTTCCTCTCACGGCGTTCCATTGATTTTGCCATCTATTATCAGTCAATTATCAATTGTCTTTGTTCTTTCGCCCTGCAGCGGCTCAATGCGAAGCTGTGATACACTTGCATCTGTGCAGCAGGGCTAACCAGGACAAACAATATGGTGAGCAGAACCCCATGCCTCGTAAAACCTTCTTTTACACACACACACACACACACACACACACACACACACACACACACACACACACACACACACACACACACACACACACACACACACACACACACACACATGTTAATGCCATTATTGCTGATTTTAACAAGCCCTGTAAAAACTCTCTTTGACTAGCTTTAGAAGCCTTATAAACGCTGTCATTAAAGGCCATCCTGGACTCTTCATGGCTTCCTGTTTGTTTTGAATGTTGGATTGATAAACAGTGCCTCTTGTTCTTGACACAGAGAGCTGCACTGAGGAGGCGGCACGCATAGCAGTGCGAACCTTAACAGACCTCGGGGTGAGTAACTCTGCGTACCTGCGTGTCTGCGTGTGTGCTTCAGGAATCCCTAAAGATGCGATTGCTTTGCAGAGTGGGGAGTGTTGGAGTCGTAATGAAACGTAATGCTAGTGTGTGGCTCCCCTCCAGATACCTCCTGCTAAGATTATTTGTGATCCAAGTGCTTGCATCAGATATCTCAGATCAACATCTTCAAGCTCAATCTGAAATACAAGCCAACCTTAATAAAGTTTGCGGGTGGAAAAAAGCTCATACTCATGATGTAACATTGCGCATCAACAACGCCAGATTTTGGTCCAGAAACCACTATAATTATTTAATATGAATGGCGTTGTGTAGTTTGTCTTGCCGTGGTGTCTCCCACTCCACATTCTCAGAACCGTAGCATTTGAGGCCAGGTGTGAGCTGAAGGAATTTCCTTGGCTATCTTTTATGCACTCTGAATACTAAAAAGAGTAATGGGATTTTATCAAATCAGACACACTCCTGGCAGCTAATAATTTCAGAGTTAGTGAATAAATGAATAAGTAAATGGGGGAACATATTTTGGACAGGCCGCGGTTGGCTCTTTATCCGTCCTCATCAGTCGGCTGTCAGAACCCGTCTCACTGCATCTCAGTTGGCTCCCATCAAGGCTGCAGTGCCAGATCTTGCATGAAACACCTAATAATAAGCCATATTTACTGCTGCGCACAGTGAGGGTCAGAACCCTTAACATGATGGTACTCATAGTTGCTTTGTTGTTTTTTTAACCATCATGCCGTGCCAGAATATAAGGCTACCCACAACCCACAGTGTTTAAAGTGGATACAAAAAGTGGTTGTATCATGCTTTTATCAAGATGACCGTGGGACAACAACGTGCTGCTTCTCATTCGTCTTGTCATCCAAGTGATGACCTGACCCCGTTTTGTCCTATGTTTATTTTAAATAGATCAGAAGAACACTGCCAAAAGTGTCTGTCAATTCGTAAATAATTGACTTTTCTTTGCCAATAGTGCATTGGGTTGAATACAAGATCTGGTCCTGAATATATTAAACCTTGAGGAAAGTCAGCAGGTGTTGTTGCATAAGATGATTTACAGTGAAGCTGGATGGCGGATAAGACCCAAATGGTGCATACTTAAAAAAGGGGGGGCTCACCTTTAGAATCGGAGAAGCTGGGGTAAGGCTGCGTTTTTCGAAGATTGGGAAATGATAGAATTAATTAGATCAAAGATTCCACTAATGATTTAGATTTAAACAACCGACCTGCTATTTCTGGCTCTCTGGTTCCTTGTTTTGTTTCTACTGCACGCTACTGTTTATTTGTCCTTGTACAAAGACTCCTACTAAAGGGACAGGCTAAGAAGCTCCACTATCAGAATGAATTCCCTTTTAGATAAACCTAATACCTCAAAGTCTCTCTTTCCTCTTGAACCATTTTTCAAGTCATTTCCCAAGCAGAGAAGATAACATTGGTACAAGAGGTCAAATAATCTTCCTCTTTTGTGCCTCTGCCTTCCATCCCGACTCTACTTCTAAACTGCTTAGTCAGAGCGCATTTCGCTTTCCTTGCACGTTTCATTTCTGACCATACTTCCTCGTCTCCACGTGAAGGAAAACGTCTGGTGCAGACGTTGATTAAAAACCCTGACCTTGTATTCATGGGCATCAGGCAGTATGTTAATCGGGTTTCCCAATATAAGGTGAACCGGTCAGGGCAGCCCCAGTGGTGATACAGGTCTGGTGTGTCTCCTCAGGTCCTGGTGGAGGAGCCGCTGGGTAACGGGACCGCCCTCGCCGTCAGTCCCCTCTTCCTGCTGCCAGACAACACACAGAAGCTGCAACGCTTTATCTCCCAGTACATCTACAGCTGAGGGCCCAGCGCCAACCATAAGGCTGGGCGTTAGGAGTCCCCCCATCGTCCCCACGAGCAGAGAGGCCTGGTTTATACAGTTCAAGGGCCGTTGTTTATTTACGATTTTGAAAGGTTGGCCATTAAGTTTTGTTCAGCTTCCGTAATAGTATTTTTTTTATGCTGGGTGACATGGAGATGTTGTAGGAACGTTTGAGGTTTCATTAACATTTATCTGATTTGTAAAAAAAATATATATATATTATGGTTCAATTTTTGTTGCATGTGTTTTTGATGTGACATACTTGTATTGAGTAAACGCTGCTTAACGGACAACATTGTTTATTTTGGCCATTGAAGAGCTTGTGTTTTTATTTGTTAAGTTGCATTTCTCAGAATTTTTCAGCATTAAAATTCTAATCGCATATCAACACATTGATTTTAAATATTCATTCATAGTTTGTGTTTCGTGTCCGCTATACAGTAACTGAACTTTGAACAATCTTTACAGCAGTATTGTTTAGCAGTCTGAACAGCTCCATATCTGCCCCAAGTCTTGGATGTGCTGAGTTGGTCCTCTGGAGACTTATTTTCCTTCAACCCTGTGGTTGAGAGGGAGAAATCAATGTTGGGGGGTCAAGACGGATTTCTCTATAAGCATTAAATATGTTTGGATTCACAGCATTGACAGTGGGTGGATTGGGTTGTTTGTTCCTATCCGGTCTCCCCAACACATCAACCAGAATAATCATTTATTTATCTCTGTATAACTATAAAGAAACACTAGAGCCATCTAGTGGTTCTGCCAGTGAATTGCATATACAACATTGTAGTCCAACTTAATATATCGTTTTCATTTAATGCCGCGTTTCCACTGCAGACAATTGATAATCAAAAAATGAGGAATTCAGTACGGAGCTTTAGCCCAACTAACTTCTTTCACATTATTAAATACTGTAAATATTAACTTTCCAACACATAGAGCAAGATTAAAATAGTATCTGTTGAACCATATATAATCAAGAATTTTGTTTAGGGAGGGGAACTTCCATGGGAAATAACGCATTGTGTGAAATCACCTCCACCCAATTTCAACCACTGGAGAATGTAGAAATTCGTGTTTGGAAACGCTTTTGCTTCCCTTTTAATAAATCATAGAATTATTACACATTACAATGTATTTTATACCCATACCCAATTTATACCCATAAACCTTTGATATTAACTTTACTCAATTGAATGTATAAACCAAAAAGAAAAAGCATAACGTGAATTTGCAAGTACTGCTATTTTTAATTTTTTTGCAATGTGAATGGATTCGTCATCCCTTCACATTGCATCTAATAACATGACCATCCCGAACTTGATGAAATATAGTCAACGGGTCTGTATTATTTGCATGGGTGGCTCTGCTAAATAGCTATTCAAGAGGTGTAGGTTGGAAGTGGAAAAGGATGACAAAAGGAACACGTTTTCACTCCCATGCTGAGTCATATAATTGTATCCTTCAAAAAGATTCATTCTTGTCCTGTCACAAAAACTATGACTTAATTCTCATAAAGCATCCATCCATGAAGCCCCTTCAGATGAATCCAACACCAATGATAGTTGAAAGATGAATGGAGTCAAATTATGATTCAGGTGCCTTATGTGAAAAGAAAAGTTTGAATGTGCAGTAATTGGTTACAAAATACATTTTAACCTGTCATAAAACATCACAAATTTGAGCTAATATGTTGTGCAAATGTTCTATATCTAGAGACAGCTTCCTTCTAATCAACTGAAACATGATATGTCTGTTTGGGTTTGCATTGTCAAGAGACTTGAGGTATCGAACAGTTGTAGGGACCTCCTTGTGGTTGACATCTTGTCGTTAGACCACCTTGTTGACTATAGACCCTATCTGGTCTATCTGACACTCCACCACATCTCCTTTCTGGAAAACAAAGGGAAAACACTTAAGACCATACAGAATGCCCATACACCGCTTCTTATGGTTTTTAATGTTACTTAGTCTTATGGGCACTAAATCTGATTACAATTTGTCAATGCAGGTAAAAGGGCAGGTGTAATGGTTAATTCCAATAAAAGACTATTCAAAATCCACCCTCACTACCAACATCACTCCTGGTGGTAAAATGGGTTCTGGATTAAGATTCGAGGGGCAAATAAAATCGACAATGACTTGCTTTGACTGTTACCTTGAGATAAACGGCTGGTTTTCGGAAAACTCCAACGCCTGGTGGCGTCCCCGTCAGGAACACGTCTCCTGGAGTTAAAGTCACAAACCTAAAAAGCGACAAACGACATCAGATGCCCGAGGAGGTACCAAACATGAGCCAAACCTCAATGTTAGGGACTTACTGAGAGACCCATGCTATTATTTGTTCTGTCTTGAAGATCATCTGGTCAGTGTTACTGCTCTGGACTTCGTCTCCGTTGACAAGACAGCGAATGCCGAGGTTGTGTGGATCTAGAAGCAGGATAACATGCACTTAACATTTAGTCCATTAGCAGCCGGTTGATGCTTCGTACAATCTCAGCATGAGATCAATGTTGGGAGTTACAAAAGAAAAAAAAAAGATGGATAGAAGAGTATCAATGGCAATTCAATTTTTTAGAAGTTAGCAATATATATTGTTCTCCCTCGCTCCATTCATACTGGGTATAATAGGCGCTCACCCTTCACTGCATCGGTAGTTACTAAGGCAGGGCCAAGAGGACAGAAGGTGTCAAATGTTTTCCCAAGCAACCACTGCTTTCCGTTGCGTTTCATCTGCCAATCCCGTGCACTGACATCATTGGCCACAGTGAACCCTGCTACATATGACAGAGCATCTTCCTCCTGCCAAAAAAAAAAGAGAGGATCATTTCTGAGTATGGGTTCATCAATAGGCTAAAATAAAAGGTTAAATGAAAAATCAACCACCATGTTTGGGTGGCAATCAGTCACCTTGATGTGTTTTCCACTGCGTCCAATCACAAAGGCCAACTCCACTTCCCAGTCCACCTCCTGAAAGACCAAATGAACAGGCAACAAATTATTATTTTTTTTACCCTGTTGGCTTATTTGCTCTCAATTGAGGAAACCAGTTTTGGAGGTTGTGGTGATGATGTCCCCCACTAGCACTCATCAAACCCTGGAGGAGCCATACACATCCCTCCACCATCTTTAGTGTTGAGTGTCCTCATATCCTGTTGTAATGGAAGTGAGTAATATCACAAAAGCAAAGATATTCTTTCAGTCGGTTTTCAAAATGTGACAAGAGTTGTTGAGATAAAGGCCCAATCTCATTTCTACCCCTTACGCCTTCCCCTTGCCCCTTCAAAACAAGGGGGAGGGGTAAGGGGAAGGGGTAAGGGGTAGAAATGCGATTGGGCCAAAGTCAACAAAGGTGCTCATTCTAAGCTTGTTTTAGGAATAATATATATAATGTAAACATTTCAATGTGAAATGCCAGTGCAATGCAACAGTACAACGCAGACACTCGGTTGCCCAAAACATCCAAAGAAACAAATAAAATATATTTAATAATTATTTTACTTAAAATGCATTAGAATCTTAGTTGTCTCCTAGTTGTTCCTTGTTTCATGTTCCTGCTTGACTCTTCCCCGGCTGTTTATATTAACAACGCCAAATGGTATTCTTTTGTTACTACTTAAGTAAGTCGGTAGGAAGACTGTTTTCTGAGAACAGTTTCACCTGGCTCTCGGAAGGCAGGATGATGTCATCATATGGGCCCGTAATCACATTGGGAAACTTGTTGAAGATGATAGGCTCACTAGGGATAGGTGCGTTTTGTTCCAGGCAATGATCCCGGTAGTTCATGCCCACACAAACCACCTTCTCTGGGGCAAGAATGGGAGAAAGCAGCTTGATGTCTGACCTATTCAACACGCATTGACCAGATGACAAGGCTCTGGGAAGACAGATGAAGAACAAAATGTAATGTAGCTAATAAGTCTGTGCCAACAACGACAATGAAAGATGTTGTTGCTTGTGGTGATTTTGCATTACCTGTGGGCACACTCTATTCCCTTGTCACCAAGCTCCAGTAGCCCTCTCATCGTAGTAGGCATAGAGGGGTCAAAGGTCTTGAGGTCAACCACACCGAGTCCCTCAGCCTGTTCGACTCCCACTCTTATCGCACCTTCATCGCAGTGGCGATGAAACTGCACCAGTCGCATGGCTGCCCCACACAGACCTCTGGATGGGTTTCTCACTAGAGTAGAATAGAAAGTCCTCGAGAGACGGAACGAGTGGAGAGCAACTCTCATCTATTGATGGAAAAATGTGACATTACTGTCAGAAGATAGTTAGGGAATAGTAAAAAAATAAATTAAAAAAAGGCAGAAAATGCAAAGAAGGGATGTGAAAAATACAAAGACCATCAGACAATATTAAACTCGTATCAGGACTCCCACTTAATGAGTTTGCTAAATAATAGTATCGTTAGTTCAGGTACATGGACACAAGTTGCATGGTTTAACAGTTATCTACTTACACACTTGGAGGCAACTAGTTGGAACGTGCACAAATAGTTATCTTTGTATAATTACGTACAACTCAAGATAACCATGACACTGCTGCCGAGTCAGAGGAAAATGATCGAGTTACTCGCTTGGACTGGACTTTAGACTCGGTAACTCACGTTTTCTGTAATGTAAACTGTGCAGCTCGTCCTCTGTCTTCACTGACAAATAGCTAAACTCACTTCCGGGTTTGTGTTTCTAGTATTCCTGTCAATATGGAAACTATTAAACAATGTACAGACTCGCGCCCAAGTACCATGATGCTAGTTAATGTGGTTTTAAAACTGATGGTCAAAGCATGCCAAAAAGTATTCCTTATGTTTTGGAAGTTATCTTTAAAACAAAAAACTACAGCTCCCGCCTGCCCAGGCTGAAAATCGCGTGGACACTAGAGAGGGCGTGCTTTCTGCTCGACGCTCAATCCGGGTTTAATAATTGTAGTCCTGTCATCCATAAACAATAATGTTAAAACCGGTACAAACTAATGCGCATTCAATATTTATGCATTTATTGTGGACTGAAAAAAATACATGTACGTCATGCAAAAAATACCGTGCCGTTATTGTTCTTTTTAATGATTCTTGAATGAGAAAATATAAAAGAACGACAACTCCCGGCTTCCAGCCAGAATATCACGTGATCCGCATGTTAGCAGATGAAAGGTAGGGAGCGATCCGTGTCTCACGTCCCTCTTCCCCAGAAGACGTCGGCGCAGAAAGGCTACAATGTGTACTAGGTATGGTTCTAGCTGTGTTTGCTAGCCAATTGATGTTTAACTACATATTTGTACTGTAAGCTTGTCAGCAGGTCAAACTATTTAGATGTATGTGTGTGTCATTAGGACTATATGGTTTACTTACTTTAGACTCATTAGTCATAATCGGCTTGTCTTTCACTTGCTGTTTATAAATATTTTTCTAAGTGCAAATGTCTTATGCGGACAAAAAAGCCATATATTTGTGTGCGTGAAGAAACGTTATTAATCGTAATGTTAGTCTTGTCGTCTGGAGAATAACAGGAAAAGCCCAAATCCCTGTTGAAGATTAATTAAAACGAGGTTAATGGCGCTTGTAGAGTTCCAGACTTTGACCTACTGTACTGTTCATCCATTGTATAGTTCTAGATAAAGAACAAAGGGAATAGGGGTAATATTCCAACGGTATCGGTCTTTATCATGTTCCGTCTATTAAGAAACCCCAATTGATGATGGAGATAAGATGTTTATTTATTTTTCATTTGCAGAATCCAACCAATCGAGTTGATCACAGACTGCAAGAACCAGAAGTAAGTTTTGACGGATCTCAGATTCCCTGTAAGCTAGTTAATGTTTTCCATGGCTCACTAATGTTTCCTTCTCTTTATTTTCTAGTTTTGATGGCATCGTCCTGGTGACTCAGAGCAGTAAAACTCTGCCTGAAGAGCTGCAATGGCTGAAGTCCCCGCTGGAGGACTACAGCTCGGTGTGTGTCTCCGTTTTATTTTACTACTTCTCCTTAGCTTCTCCATCACACACTCACAGCCATAAGGGGGAGAGGGGGGAACTGTAAAGCTTTCAGGGGCCCGGCTTGAGTTGATCCTAAATACTATTGATGTTCACTGGATATTGTATTGAACAAAATAACAACCATTGTCAATCTGTCATGCAATTAATAGTGTTGAGTTGTGTGACGTATGGACCGCTCTTGTTTATGTTAATGGAGAACTCGACTGTCTGCTTGCTTCCCTAACGTCAAACCTCCAACTCGTTGAAATTGTGCAAAGTTTGTCAGGAAGCATGACTATCAGCACCAGGCCTGATTTTTTTTCTTTTTTCTTTTTTGTATAACTATGGAGGAGGCGGGGGGAGGAGGGGGAGCAAGAAGTGAAGGTCTCTGAAGGGGAAATGTAACCTCAAGTGTTTCTAGTTCTCCTTTTGGACTCACGGGCAACAACACATGGGGTCACATGATTAGATAAATGTATTCTTGCTCGTAGACTGTCTGACTTTGTTGCTTGCCAAGCACTTGCCTGACCTGTGGTCCTCTCTGCAGGTGGACCGTGCCTTGGGCGAGGGAGCCAGTCGTCCTCCAGGTCCCTGGTTGCCCTGGCAACCGGCTCCTGTTTGCCTCAACTGGCCCGGTGAACCGTGACTACGATGACGTCGGCGCTACAGCGATGCGGCTATCTGTGGCATCAAGCGGTGGTTCTGTGAAGGGAAACGGTGGTTGTTATGTCATTGTTACTGATTATATTTATGTATAGCGGATGAGGTGGGGTCCCTTTCTGTTAAGAGGTAATTCCTGTGTAAAATGGATTTGGGATATGTTTTGTATGATAACCGAGTTCAAACGTTCGTTTTGGAGCACAAAAACCGCATATATATATGTTTGTTCTTCAGTTGGCTGATTTTAGAACGATTCTATCAAAACACTATAAACTTGGAATGATGGGGCAAGTGTTATGGTAAAAACTAAATCGCTATTTTAAACCACTTAAAAGGCTAAAGTAGCCCGACACTTCTTTGGTAGTTATAATTAAGGTTCTTAACATATAAAGGAAGCATTGAGAACTTTGTAAAGTGTACGATTGTTTATTAAAAAGGAATTTGTTTGTTATAAGAACTCGATAAAGTAGCTTGGCGACACGAGCTTTGCGTGTTTGCTGACGGATGTCACAATCTCTGTGTTCGTCAATCTACCTGTCGAGTCTTAAAAGCAAAATGGCGTCGGACGGGGTGATCTGATGTCTTTTTTAATAACACAATCTGTACACTTACAATTCAAAGCTTTAGGATGCAGTGAATTATTATTTCACAGCAGCAACTTCAACTTCTCCATTTCTCTCTTTTACAGGGCCATGAAGGCTGGTATGCAGCGCCCCTGCTGGTGTGTCCTCACACAAAAGATATAGAGACGAGACTTGGTGGCTGCCTGGGGGGCGTTGCTGCTCTTTACATGGTGCGGAACACGTACCACTGTGTGAACAGGATTTGTGTGTTCTCTCTGGCCCCGCTGGGTCCCAAGGCATGTGTTCACACTCAGTGTGATCTTAATATTGCTGGTTTCACCCTCTGCTGTAGCCATTTGAAGTGAGGGAACAAATGCGAACCCACTCCATACAAGGTGGTGTGCTCTGGGCCTGTGGGTTGCAAGGAAGAGGAGGGAAAGAAATCATTGATTGCGGCCATTGCCCTCTAGAGAGTTGGAGGTGGAGCGAGTTCATCAATCTTTCTTGGATGTATGGTCCTTGGTTTGTTTGTTCTTCTGCTCTGCTCTACTCCAACACTTCGTCTTGTTCCGTCTTTAGACTGGTTTGCACGCGAACATCGGTGGCTCAGACTCTCCGAGCGTATGGCGGTCTCTCGTGTGGCCGACTAGTGGAGAGTCTTCAGGAAGCCCTGTGACGGTGGGACTTTTATTCGATCAACAATCGTGTGCTATTAATTATCAATCGCATGTGTGTGGTTGACGGAGATTAAATATCAAGATGGTTATTTGTGTGCTGCCCGTGCTCTCTAGGTGAGAAGTGATGACGTGAAGTTCTGAGAAGGAATATCCTGTCTAGGCTGTCAAGCCGCTGTGCCCGTGTCTCTCATCAGCACCACAGTCGTGATGAGCAACATCTCTGACACATGTGTGCGCTAACTGGTGTGGTTTCTGCTTCCTTCTGTGCGAGCGTCCAACGCCACCAGGCCATAGTCATAAGCTGCTGTACTGTGAGAGAGACCGTTACGACCTTCTGATGCTGGTGGGCAAAGGTGAGAGGCCATAGGCATGTGGCGCATAGAGAAAAGTTTCACGAGCGTGAAGAGACAATAGTATAGCGGTATTATATGAATTTTATCTTGGATATGCTGTTATGATACTATTGATTATTGATAAAAAAAAAGAGGTAATTTCTTTCTTTTCTTTCCAAGGTATCACCTCGACACAGGTGCCCAGACATCAAGTGGAGGCTCTTATCGGCAGCATGCACAGGGACAGTGCGGAGCCGCTGTTGTCCGCGTGCTTCCTTCCAGACGTGAACAGATGCCCATGACATCATATTTGTTCTGAAAAGCAGCCTATGGTTGTCCCGTGGTTCAGACCCAACTAACGCAAGGTGAGTAACTGGCTGCCTCGTTTTTTTATTTTCTTTACACCAATTAACCAATTCGTCTTAGGCGGGCAACCCCGGGGGACAACAGCAGCGATGTCACTTCCCAAATTAGTACAAGAACATCTTTCTCCTTTCAGCAAATGTGTAGAATCTGCGTGCGCAATCGAGCGATGAGAGCAAATGTAGCCTTAACAGCAGCCTGGAAATCTCGAACGTCGCCCATACTGCTAGTTCCGGTTCTGGGAGGGGAGCACAATTACGGGAAGCCGAGCAACAGGAAGGGAGGATTGGCGTGCAGTACGCGGTGAAGCCAACGCTAGCGCTATACGACGCTGTCCATTCCGCATCTG
>OLKM01001121.1:0-54286 GCA_900291075.1 Melanogrammus aeglefinus
AGCATCGTTTTAAAACCACACCTGGACAGGTTTGTTTTTTTTGTAGCTAGAAGAAATGCCTTGCTCCACCCCTCCACTATTCGGTTGAGCAAGATCCTGAGTTTTTTTTTCTGCTCTTTTTTTGTATCACTGCGATCTAGGCTATCGAAAACGTTTCTTCCCTCTCGACACGGCTGAGGTCCCTATTGTGAGTAGAAACTTCAAATAACGAAAATAGTTTCTGTATTTCCTTTGTTATAGTTATCGGCTATCTCTTTGTTAATTAGGCTGTACCCCTACAAGTTACGTGGACTTAAGCCGACGCTTTAAAACGCGGATTCCTTAAAAGACAGCGATGTACCGCAGACGCGCAAGATATATAGGCTTCAATTGAAGTCGTTGTGCCTATTTCCTCACTGTAAAACTTTAAAACTGTGAATAGCCTTGGTTCAAAAGATTGCAAAGTTTATACTCGTGAATAGTTGAATGTCTCCTGGTTGGTGTGCGTGCGTGTGTATCTGCGTATGCGTGCGATAAATAACAGAAATAATTAATTGGAATTAAGTTGAAAGCAGGGCAATAATAGTTTAATTTATTATTGAATGGAATTAAGTTAAAAGCAGGGCAATAATAGTTTAATTTATCATAATAAATGAAACTATCATAATACGATTTTCTATTACATCAGGAAATACAAGTATGAGTCCTAACGTATTGTATAGATGATCTAACATTAAGTGTTGACTTACACACATTTTTGATTGCACAGGCCAAATGCAGATGACGGAGAGCGTGCGACTTGGCAGACGTGTATAATGAACGATAATTTAGTTCTTTAAAGACGACACCACATGACATTTTCCTCTTGATTAAATTGTATGCATAGGGACAATCACTTAGTTTGTTGACACTCTTGGCAATCGTCACATCTTAACCTACGCCTGGTACCTGGTTAGTAGCCTACTTTTCACTGAGCCCTAACCATTCCTGACACTAGTAGCAACAAGGGTGAACCGCTGTAGAGCATCGTTTTAAAACCACACCTGGACAGGTTTGTTTTTTTTGTAGCTAGAAGAAATGCCTTGCTCCACCCCTCCACTATTCGGTTGAGCAAGATCCTGAGTTTTTTTTTCTGCTCTTTTTTTGTATCACTGCGATCTAGGCTATCGAAAACGTTTCTTCCCTCTCGACACGGCTGAGGTCCCTATTGTGAGTAGAAACTTCAAACCATGCAATTGAGGTTTCCTGTTGCCTTTTTCTCGCCAACACACGCAGCTCGCATGGGCTGAGTCACCGTGCATTCCTCTGGGCGCGCCGGGGCAGACAGACTGAACCAGTTCTTCATCTCGCTCCAAGGAGCCACTAACCACTGATGAATTCCAGCGAGTTGCTATGGCAGATGTTTTCGTGCTCAAAACACTACTCGAGATTCAATACCCTTTTCAGATACTGTAGCCTATTTATCTTTCGCGAAAATGATATAATAATGTAGTCAAAATATGTGAGCAACACGTAGGACATACAAATATGTAGTTATCCACTACTGCGTGCTGCCTACTTATTACATAAATGTTATCCTATCCAATTCGTTCCATGAAGCCCATTGATTATTCCTTATTTGAACTACATTCTAGTTCATAGGTTCTTATATTAAACATGTCCTTTTGTTTGATTTTGTGAAATCGTGTGAAATGTAATGGACTTTAACTAAATCAGAGATCTGTCATTAAATGTAAAGCAGACCAAGATTGTAAATAGACCGAAAGACCTCATTCTCTTATTTTTTTTGTTCAAAGCTGAATGATTTTGGTGGATGCTTGTGGAAAACTGACAATCGACGCAGGAAGTGAACTCGGACTGCTTGGCAGACTACCTGATGAATGAGGTCCGTTCCTAACGATGTTCAGGGTGTGTCTTCTACAGGTTTGTCTGCAGGCTCCTCCTGACGCAGAGAAGTCTTCTAACAAGTATAAACAAGTCACGAACAATAGCCTGTTTCGAGAGACGGTTGCGCAAAAAAGCGTGAGTTGAAGCGGAAAGACAATAATCCGTTTTCGTTAGATAGGCCTACGTGTAAAGGCTTGATAGTCGATATAGAGCATATTGTGAGTGTTTTTGCTGCAATGAAGTCTACCGCACACATGGCAATCGCTTTGACTTACAAACTTTTTTTGAGAGAGGGGGTAAATAGAGAGAGAGAGGGGTAAATAGAGAGAGAGAGAGAGAGAGAGAGAGAGAGAGAGAGAGAGAGAGAGAGAGAGAGAGAGAGAGAGAGAGAGAGAGAGAGAGAGAGAGAGAGGGGGAGAGGGAGAGGGAGGGAGAGGGAGGGAGGGAGAGAGAGGGAGAGCGAGAGAGAGAGAGAGAGAGAGAGAGAGAGAGGGAGAGAGAGAGAGAGAGAGAGAGAGAGAGAGAGAGAGAGAGAGAGAGAGAGAGAGAGAGAGAGAGAGAGAGAGGGAGGGAGAGGGAGCGTGATCACACCTTAACTTTCCTCTAACCCCACCCACAGGCGAGCTCCACTGCGCATTCAAGACGGCTGGTTTCCCTATGTGGAGTAAAAACAACTCAGTATTATACAATTTTTCTAAATAGAGAAAAAAAAACTAAAAGTTATACTTGCCATACAAGCATTAGACTGTACGTCAACTCGGCCTTGGACATGATGAATTGAGAAAACTTTAGGTAAGTGGCTCTTTTGTATCTTTCATTTACTCCAGTAGTTTGCCGCGATGTAATTTGAGAAAGTATTGTGGCATTTCTCCCCCATCAAAGGTTTATAATACGCTGTAAACTGATAGGTAACTGTTATTTACATCAATGTTATGATCAAATTACCTCTTTAACGAGTAGGCAGCCCTACCAAATTAGATAAAATGTGCGTGAAGGAATGCTCGGTTTTGGTCGTGGTCATCATAATTGTGATAATTATAACCACTGTTATTAATGGTAGCTTGTAGGCCTAGCAAGTTTTATTAAACAAAACTAACTATACATAGGCCTATGAGAGAGAGAGAGAGAGAGAGAGAGAGAGAGAGAGAGAGAGAGAGAGAGAGGAGAGAGAGAGAGAGAGAGATAGAATGAGAGAGAGAGAGAGAGAGCGCGCGCGCTAGCGCGAGAGAGAGAGAGAGAGAGAGAGAGAGAGAGAGAGAGAGAGAGAGAGAGAGAGAGAGAGAGAGAGAGAGAGAGAGAGAGAGAGAGAGAGGGAGAGGGAGAGGGAGAGGGAGATAGAGATGTGAATTTGTATTAGTTAAAGACGATTTGTTTTTCTCATGAGTTTTAGATTTCTTGGCACAGTATCTATTTGGCAGGCCTGTGTGTGTGTGTGTGTGTGTGTGTGTGTGTGTGTGTGTGTGTGTGTGTGTGTGTGTGTGTGTGTGTGTGTGTGTGTGTGTGTGTAGTGATTATAGTGTAGTGTGTGTGTGTGTGTGTGTGTGCGGGCACCTGTGAGTGCTAATGTTCATAGGAATTATAATCCCAAGGCCTATAGTGGAGGCATAGCGTTACAATATAATGGTCGACATGAGGACAGACTAGATACAGTCAATAGATGACACTAGACCAGACAACACAACTGTTAGATACACATTAAAGACAACATGCTATTGTTGCCATGTCGACCGCAACTGGTTGAGCAGGGCATCAACGGTCTTGGGTTATTGCAACACACTTTGGATAAAAGCGTTTACCATATATATATATATATATATATATATATACATGTATTAACCCTTCATCAACCCTGACCCCTCGTGTTTTCCTCTGGATTCAGGTCTTCAAGTCAGTCAAAAACGAAGGAGAGGAGGTTCTGCAGAGAGCCGGTGTGAAACCCAGCCGACGTCATGGACTGGAAGACCTTCCAATCCCTGCTGAGCGGTGTGAACAAGTACTCCACGGCGTTCGGGCGGATATGGCTGTCCATCGTGTTCGTGTTCCGCGTCATGGTGTACGTTGTAGCGGCCGAGCGGGTGTGGGGCGACGAGCAGAAGGACTTTGACTGCAACACCAAGCAGCCCGGCTGCGCCAACGTGTGCTACGACTACTACTTCCCCATCTCCCACATCCGCCTGTGGGCTCTGCAGCTCATCTTCGTCACCTGCCCCTCCTTCATGGTGGTCATGCACGTGGCGTACCGCGACGAGCGCGAGCGCAAGCACCGCATCAAGTTCGGCGAGGAGACCAAGCTGTACAACAACACAGGCAAGAAACACGGCGGCCTGTGGTGGACCTACCTGATCAGCCTCTTCGTCAAGACGGCCATCGAGGTGGCCTTCCTCTACATCCTGCACTACATCTACGACAGCTTCTATCTGCCGCGCCTGGTCAAGTGCGAGGTGGCCCCCTGCCCAAACAAGGTGGACTGCTACATCGGCCATCCCACGGAGAAGAAGGTGTTCACCTACTTCATGGTGGGCGCCTCGGCCCTGTGCATCGTGCTCAACATCTGCGAGATCATTTACCTCATCTCCAAGCGCGTGGCGCGCTGCGCCAACAAGCTCAAGCGGCGGAACCGCACCCCGCCGCAGGAGACGCGCGGCGGCGGCTACGACGACAACAACGGCCCCAACAGCTACCCCATGGAGATGATGTCCAAGCGAGACGTTGACCAGGGACGCGCCTCCGTCCTTCAGGACCAGCTGCAAGCCTCCGTACCAGCCCGCCGTGCACTTGCTGAGGAAGGAGATGAGGGCGGGGATGAGGTCTTCTGCCCCCAACCTGTCTTCTGATCCATTGTTGGACAACCCAAGGAGACTATAGGGCACAGGGATGGGAAGAGATGCCGGGTCCAGGGGTAGAGATTGACTGAAGCTCAGTTCTATGAAACTTTGTTTTAACCTCGGATGCTGTGCTGTGTCGTGGATCTGGGCCTGACACAATGGCCATGATTTGAACGGTACAAGGCCTGCTTTGTGATGGTTGGGGATCAACTGGGAACAAATCGATGCAGCGTTTGTTGTATCAAACTGTTTTGGTTTGGATTATTGTTGTAGGGCAGTTTCTGCGCGACTCAGAAGGACGATTGAGAAGGAAGTTAGCTCCTCTATTCTAGAAATGCAGGTTGGGACAAAGAACACGCCTGACTCCGGTATTCAGGCATCCAATCAACTCTTCGTCATTGACACTCTTTCTCGCAATGTGTATTATAGGGAAACTGCATTTCAGTGATCTTGTCATTATGAAAAATGACAGCAAAAAGGAATTATGTTAAACCATGTGCCATTCTTTACTTGTTTACCGCCAACCCTAAAATGCAAATTCTTCGGTGCATTCAGAAGAAGTAGAATTGCACTCAGTATGGTGTATCAAACATGTAAATACTCCTCATACTAAAGCAGTGACCCAGATGTTTTGTGCACTTCTAACAAACATCTGCCTCCATCAGGGTTGTGTTGTTTGGCCGCATGTACATAAGAGGGCCTGTATTTAGATGTGCTTGTATAAACCCTATCCTCATCCCAGACCACTGTTGATTCTGCACAGGGCGATAGTAATGCAGTTGTTTAACTCTTCCACATCTGCGGCCAAGGAGCAAAAGCTTCATTGTGAGAAAGAACGGGCTCCACAAATCCTGGAATAATTGTTGACAATGGAGTCGTTAGCTGGAAATTGTTTTTTTGCACTCGGGATATTTAATAAATAAAGTGTTGTTCCAAATCATGTTGTTAGCCCTTTGTTTCTCAGAGAATACATTAGTCAAAGCCTTAGCTTAAAAGGGACAGTGATCTGAAATGCAGTGTGGCTCTTCTGTGACCAAAACGCTGGAATACAATATACCCGGTACCTACAATTTTTAATATTCTTGTCTCTGTGTACTTGTGTGCTTATGATTACAGTATTTTCAGTCAGTATTACTATCTTTGTGTGACAGCATTTCTCATACAATACAAATCTATATTGTTAATCAATATTGATTTAGGATCGTCTTTCGCGTTGTTTGCAGCTGCATAGTATCTCTAAGTATGTGAGGCACAAAGCACACAATGAGGCCATCGTACCGGAATCCTAGCGTACCTGTCGAGCTAGTTGGACAGGTGTTAAGGGTGTGCTGAAGAACTCTGTTTTGTTCAAATGGTTGTTTCATGTATCAGAACAAATACTAAAATAGGCAATAGGTGATCCTTGTTCCTTCAGACCGGTCACACACAAGGTGGTAAATGTAATTATCATGGTGAAAAAAGACAAGACTGTGACATTAACATGATAAACGGCAGTTATTTTGTCATTAATTTTTTTTATTCTTAAGAACCTCTCACACATAAGACCAATGTCACACACACACACACACACACACACACACACACACACACACACACACACACACACAAAGTTTTAAAAAGACAACAACTTTGACAAAGCTAAATTAATGTGAAACACTGTTGCATCACGGGAGCTGATGATCCCCTCTTCCACTGGAAAAGAGCTCCTGACCATCATTAAGCCATCATTCCCTGATGCTCATAGAAATCTAATAAATAGAGAAATTTGTGCCCTTTGTAATCACACCCAACATACATCCTCATTACTGGTTTCTCAAGTCCATAAAATGTCGGCAGATTAACAAATATGAAAGAACGGCTGTCTCCAAGGTTGAGTTTTACGACAAAGTGGAAAGAAAATCTGTCAAAACAGTATGTGACAGGCATTTGGGTGTAATTCAACAGAATATGTATATAAGGCACTATAGAGAACCGATGTCGAGAAATCAACCTCAGAAATGCACAGTTCATAGAAAGCCCAGGCCTGTACTTTACTTGCATGTGTATAAAGCAAGAGGCGACACAGATTGTGTCGCTGGTAGGAATCATGCGTTTCTCACATTTGAATCCCACAGAATCAGCCGTTGTGTTTTGGTGTTGCCAGCCACGTGTACAAAACCCAGACCTTCCCAGCCCGAGCGAAGCCAATCTTTGCACCTTTCTTTGAAAACAATGTATTGCACTAGACGTGGGGCGTGGGAGAGGGACCCAGCTCACAGCTTGCAGTGGGTGGCCTGGGACACTTTGGAGCTAGTCCTTCGGTTGAGGGAGTGGCAGATGAAAGCTCCGGCATCCATCAACTTGGGGAGGTCCACGCCCTGACATAGAGAATAAAGACCGCAGGGAGCGGAGCAAAGCAAGCAACTGGCGTCAATAAAAAGGTGGCCGTGCTGACGTCAAGATCGTTCAAGAGTTAAGGTGTGCGGGGTTCAAGGTTTGACTGTGATGGAAAAGTCATCAAAGACGGAAAACGTAAAAAACGTTAATCAATTTCCTGTTTAGACAGTGCAACATCTGATAAAGCGCAGATAGTGCCTTTTTCCCATGGGAAGAGCTAGGAAGTGGCTGTACAATAGAAGAGAAAGAGTTTTGGGGGCGGGGTGACATGGGCACCAACATAAAAAGCCAGGGATGGAGTCTTACCGTCTGGATGCCAAGGCCGTGCAGCATGTACACAACATCCTCCGTCGCCACGTTCCCAGAAGCCCCCTGGGCGTAGGGGCAGCCGCCCAGCCCGCCCACCGAGGAGTCCACCACGCTGACGCCCATCTGACAGCAGCAACCACATAATGCAGGTTACAGAACACGGCACTGGTAAAAGAACACTGTTATACACTTCCTTCAGCCAGCTGTCTCAAGAATACACACGACTGAAAGCTGCACTTGCATGAGGAAAAATGTAAATAAATGTACTACATTTAACATTACTTTTGAAAGTCAAAGCACATTCTAAAAGGAAATCCCTTGCTTTAATTTTTAAAAAAAAAGAAGCAGTTTGCCTCTGTAGTGTTGCCTTTGGTCAAGCTTACAACACATTAGAATTACATAACATGACAGAAAGTGGGTCACTTCCTCCTTTTAATAACCAAGCAACCAAACACACGTGTGCCAAGAGAAGCACAAGCCCTGACCTGCAGGGCCACCAGGATGTTGGCCAGGGCCTGGCCGTAGGTGTCGTGGCAGTGCACGGCCAGCGCCCCTACCGGCACCACCTTGCTCACCGCCTCCAGCATCTCACTCATGCCCCCCGGAGTGCCCACCCCTATGGTGTCGCCCAGGGAGATCTCGTAGCAGCCCATGGAGTACAGACGCTTTGCTACCTACGAGGATGACAGGAAAGTGATGTAAGCCTGATATTCTGAAACAACCAAGACTATTGGATGGATTTTCTGGAGCAAAAAGGCTTTCATCAGATCACATGCTCGCCGACATCTTATAGAGGATATGGGATATAGGAAAAGAAAGTGAGCAAATAGCCATGTACCATTGTGAGTTTAACTTCTTAAGTATGACAAATTAATGTAAAAAAATCAAAAACATACGCATCCTTTCAAGAGAGCCAGGCAAGCCATCACATACAAGGTTTCCGACAAGTCTCAAGCACAGAAGAGCATGGGTCCCACCTCAGCCCTAGTCAAAGTACTTACCTGTGCGACTTTAGCAGGTGCCACCTTGCCTTCGTACGGGCATCCAAGCACACAGGACACATAGCTGTTTGAGGGAAAGGGTTTTCAGTGAGTGGGAGTGAGTTACATTTTAGAAGGAAAATCTGATTGAGCCCTGGGTGTTTGAGTCTGTGGCCCAACTCGCAATAATGTGCTTTTTTCCCCGCACATGTTCTCTTACCCTCTGACGGGTACACCGGCCGCTTTAGCTGCCACCATGACCTGCTCGAAGCGCTGCAGACTCTCCTCCACAGAGCAGTTGATGTTCTTCTTGCTGAAGAGCTCAGAGGCTGCTCCGAAAATGGCGACCTCTGACGCGCCAGCCTCAACCTACCAGAGAGGAAATGACCAAAGGCATCACATACTGGTATTCCCCCTTAGAGCTTCAGATTTTTTCATTATTCAAACTATTCCAACTATTGCGCAAAAGACTCAAAACTCAGCTGTTCAGAGTTCACCTCGACTCTGCATAGCTACCCAGCACCTTCCGGCCACCATTGTATGTTGTACGTCCTGGCACTTAATCTACATTGCACTTATTCATAGTACTTAATTGTGTAACATCTGCAGTAGCTGCTAGCATTGCTGTACACAGGGAATGGGTTAGCCTAGCGATTGTTGCACTTACTTGCACTTGGCTCTATGAACATCTTTACTGTACAGACAGCGATATATTGTTTCACGTCTTATGACAAATGTACTTATTGTAAGTCGCTTTGGATAAAAGCGTCTGCTAAATGCCCTAAATGTAAATGTATTGCCATAATAGACTTTGAATTTCCCTGATCTTAACTTTTTCAAAGTGCTGCCACCAAATATATTGCTCGGCATGTGTCATAGCAAGGTACCTAGGAGGCTAAGGTCTCAGGAAACATTGTTGTTCCCCCTCAAGTTAAACACAAGGACGTACGCAAGGACGTAATCCGTAAACCCCGTGGTACCATCTCCATCTCTACTGGCCAGTGGTACCATAATCAGCCCTTTAGGAGAAGTTGATGCGGCTGCTTGCTTAACAAACAGTTAGGGAGAGGACTACATGCGACAGTGGACTTGGTGCTTTCCAGGAGATTGTATTGTAGTGGTAGGCGACTGGTGTGGTAGAGGATTACTTACAGCGGCCTGGAAGCCTTTGAGGTTAGGGGTGAGGACCGGGTAGGAGACACCAGGTTTCCTACGGATCCCCTTCATGACCTCCATCTGGTCAGCCATCTGTTATTTAAAGCATAGACGTTAATGAACATCATGGGTTCAACCACACACATGCCTCCACCGGATGTAGCACGCGTTTGGTGACGTGATAATAATCATTGGCATTGACTTAACCGAGATATGGCAAGAAGATTACCTGTGGAACCCACTTGGGGGACACAAAGCTGGTGGCTTCAATGACTGACAGGCCGGAGTCGGACAACATGTCAATTAATCGAATCTTTGTTTCTGCAGGTACAATTGTCTAGAGATGGAGATAGCAAATCGTGAAAAAAGATCAACAGCAGTTTACTTATAACTCGTTCATGCACCCCTGTGAATACACTGATGTTTTTTGTTTTATATTGGGCTACGTTAACCATGGGTCCTTAATGAATGTTACCTTCTCATTTTGAAGCCCATCTCGGGGTCCGACCTCCACTATCTTCACTCTATCAGGAAGACGTTTACTTGAACTTCCACTAACCTACGTGGAACAGAACCAAAATATTGAAATATCAGAGCGCAAAGAGCAGAAATGTTGGCAGGGTCAGATCACTTGAGGAAGCTAGTAGCTACCGCCAGCAAATCATCGTAGCAATGATCTTAAACAAAGCTGGCATCAGGCATAATCTTATTTATTGGCATCCACTGGATTGGGTGACACTTACTGATTTTGCCACCGTGGCGGAGCCGCCGAGGGCTAAACATGGATGACCCATCCTGGAGATGAAAATGCTTCTGTTGATGGTTCTGACGAGCGCCGCCATGTTGCTCTAGTCTGTCAGGTTTCCTTTATCGCTAGGGAGCTTTAAATGATGCGGTGCTTTATTGCCATCTGCTGGCCAGTAGATATAATGTAGCTACTTATAACCCATATCTATAGGACACACAAAACAGCATGAGGAATAATATGAAAATATCTTTAATTTGTGAAAAACGTAATAAAAAAAAATATTTAAATAAATACTTTCAAGTATGTATACAATAACTCAAACTGTGATATCAAAGTCTCACAGAGGAACATGAACTAGAAATGTGTATATTAAATAAACTCATTGATTTTGGCACATTCTCTTTAGTGCGCTCGATATTTTGTCAAACCTGGATTTCTTCTAAACAGTTTCATTATTGAGAAGGCCATTGCATGCATAATTCAATAACATAATTGTATTAAGAAATAAAAACTGTACCTAGTGCATGCTTTGAGTACTTTAAACTTGTAAGTAATCGCAAAAACTCGATTGAAATAATATTTCCCCCCTTGGCTCCAACTAGTTTACGCTAACATTTGCATTTTTATCGTTCACCAGATGATACAGCATATATTATAAACCTCAGTCATGAACATCAGTCCTCAGTATGTGCACTGACACACACACACACACACACACACACACACACACACACACACACACACACACACACACACACACACACACACACACACACACACACACACACACACACACACACACACACACACACACACACACACACACACACACACACACACACAGGCCTCTGTTCACTGCACTTCCTCGTCGCTGTCGTCCACCTCGTGGATGATGAGGTCGGTCCCCGAGTCTTCCGCCAGATTGTCCTCATCTTCATCCTCCTCCTGCTCCATGCTGGTCAGCCACGACCTCTGGGTCTCCCCCTCCTCCTCGCCGTCCACCCCCAGGAGCAGGGCCGGCTCCTGGTCAAGGCCCTCCAGGCTGTCCTCCATGGGCAGGCTTTCAAAGCCCACCTCCTCCTGGATGCACGTGGCGCAAATGCGGTAGCGCCGCGTGCCCTCGCACACCACGTGGCTGTCATCCTCCGTCAGCGGACACTTGCACTTCTTGCACACCAGCTTCCGCGCCTGATGGATCTGGAACGGTCCAAGAGGAATGAGAGAGAGGGGGGGGGGTCATAATCCCAAAGAAATGTCGTCAATAGTTCTTCTTCATAGTTGTCAAACTTTAACCTAGAGGAGGGGCGGACCCCCTTCAGGGTAGCTAATCAGACAGCAAACTATTGAGATTAAACACAAGCTAGTAAAACCCGCATTAATACCGTTTTTTTTATTTTGTTAAATAGTAGAGCTAATCACTGGGCATTGTACTCTTTTTTCAGCACAATGATTTTATATTTCATATTACTGAAAATAATTAAGTTAATAAAAGTAATATAGGACTCTCATACGGGAGAGGAGCGCCTGCTCACTATATTGCTCGTACCCGGTTTTACTTTCACCCATAAAGAAGCAGGATCATCGTGCATGTGCGTGTTTAACTCCCTTCTGAAAGGGTATTTCCTCGAGTCCGAGGCTTTGGAACGTCTCCCGTACCGTTTCAAAATGGCTGCGCAGGTGTTCCAGGCGGGTGAAGCGCTTGTTGCAGGCCTGGCAGGGGTACGGCCGCTCGCCCGTGTGGCAGCGCAGGTGGCGCTTCAGGTCCGCCTTCCTCTTGACCGTGTGCGTGCAGAAGGGACACTTGTAGCGCATGGTGGGGTTGGAGTCTGAGGGGAGAGAGAAAAATTAATGGGATTTTATTTTCATCGGGTTAGATGGTATCAACTGTTTTTTGGAGGGAGAGGGATTAGGGGTAAAAAGTTTAAATGATTTGCATAATCAGTAAGTTTATGATTATGCTGTCCACCCTGCAGCTCTCTCGTGTGTGTGCCATTAATACACATCACTGTGGAGCCAGTAACTGACAGTAGTATATCCTCATCTAAACACGCGGCCCTGTGAGCCCCTTTGAGATTGTTAAAGCTGTCATCCATAAAAAGGCAGAGTTTAAAAACAAACCAGAAATATCACCGTTATGGAACTGTCCGATGACGCCCACGATGGTGGGCAGGGTGGCGTACAGCTCCTCCGCCTTCTCCGCCTTCTGCGAGCGGGCCTCCTGCACCTCGGGGGGGTCGTTGTTGATGGACGAGCGCGTGCAGTAGGGGCCCGTCCTCCTGGCCCCCCTCTTCCTGCGCCGCTGCTCCGGGCCCGACACGGTGAACAGGGGGTCCAGGAGGTCCTCCGTCCCCGTGTTGGCCTCCTCCAGCTCCGCGTGAGCCGGGCTCATGCCGCCCCCGTCGCCGCCGCCGCCGCCGCCGTTGGCCCTGGCGGCCAGCGACGGCGCCGTCTGATCCGGGTCCTTCAGCAGGAACACCTGCTTGGTGAGGTGGGCCCCGTCGTGGGTCCACAGGGCCGGCGGGGGGCTCACGGAGCCCGCGGGGGTCTGAGTGCCATGCGGGTGGAGACGGAGATGAGGGGGCGGATGATGAGGACGATCGACCTCCTGGTCCGAGAGGTTCTCGTCGTCGTCGTCGTCGTCGTCGTCGTCGCCGCCGCAGGAGAAGGGGCCCTGCGCCTCCATCAGGTGGATGCCGCCCCCGACCCTCGCCCCCACCACCACCCCTCTCCACCTCCAGCTCCTCCTCTTCCTCCTTCACGCTGATCTCCAGGGAGGACTTGATGAAGGTCTTGCAGTAGTTGATGACGCTGGTCATCTGCAGGTAGCTGGCGGCCGACATCACCTCGATCACATTGTGGCTGGACAGGTCCAGCTGGCCCGAGTAGATGAAGTCCAGAATGAGGGCGAAGGTGTCGGGGCTGAAGGTGTCGAAGGTGGCCGAGGCCGTGTCCGAGCCCTTGGGGGAGAGCAGCATGCGGAAGTAGCCGCTGCTGGCGAAGAGGACGTTGCGGTGGGCGCGGAACAGCTGTCCCTCCACCAGCACACTGCAGTCGCAGAACAACTCCTGGCAGCGCTGCTGGTCCAGCTGCTTCAGCAGGTGTCTCTGGTGGGCCACCGTGATGTCTGCCGCGTTGAACCATCGCTGGGCCTGCCTGCTACCACATCAGCAGCGGTTAGCTTTGTGGACGGACTGGAGTAGTGATTCTTAGTTACGCACACAGAACCCTAAAGACCCATATTTTGGTGTTGTTATATTGGTGAGTCGATCTGTTGTCAGGGAGGGGATATTTGTATTTGTACTATGGTGTTGGAACCAATAATTATATTGATTTAGCTTCAAATAAAGAAAATGAAGCTAAATCAAAAGAAGGGAGAGGCATGGCTGCGTTTGTATTCAAAACATCTAGTTAGACACACCCTTATTCTGTCTTTCCGTTTTTTCCCTTGACAATGAGCAACCCATTGTCTCAGCTTATTGTAAGGTGTCAATACGACACCCCCATTACATAAATAACAATAAATAAAAGAAATACATAGGTTGGCAAAGCTTGAGTCTTTGTTTCTCAGGGTGGCGATTTATGTCGACTCCACAGAGCACCCGCCCATTAGAGCTGCCTCTGGGCTGTGAGTGGCTGGCTGAACCTTCCATCAAAGACTACTGATGGGTAACACCCGACACTGAAAAAGCATCGGGTGACAAAACCCCTGGCGTCGTCCCGTAAGAAACGTGGACAACGTGAAATATCTAAAGATTTAAACTAAAACCCACGTGAATAAACATATATCGTATCTTACCGATGTGTTGTGGAAATACTACCTGTGTGTCTATAGTCATTGCCAAAGGCATCGCATGCGTTTCCAATTAAGCGACGCATCGCCCGAGTAGCCTTACCTACGCTGCAACACCCGTTATCCATCAGCTGTAAACCAGATCCATAGAAATATACATTCATGTTGGGTGACTTTTTCCAATTTAGACGTACGTTTGTGAATCTAGCAACAGTCCAACAAAAAGCGGGCAGCAGCAGCTCGGCTCTGGAGAGAGCAGCGCTCAGCTCAACTCAGCACTGAGGGACGCCCACTTGCAGGCTACCGCTCCAACACAATAGAAAAGGAAGTTGCAGACACAGAGGCTCATATATACGCTTTCAATTATATATACTGCAACACCCGTTTTCTGTTGGTTTAAAGGACAATGGTCTTTGCGTGGATTGAAAATTCCAAGACCACATGAGCGTGGGGAGTCGAATTTGCCTGCTGCTGATTCCAGAGACTCGTCTCGGGCATGCGATATCCGCAAGAACCCGTTTACGCCCCAACTCGCCCCCATTTTTTTTTTAACGCCAATACTCGTGATCAATTATTTTGATACTCACTGATGATGACCCGGTTCACCCGATGGCCGATAGAGTCGAGCCGACCCCATGTCTGTCACTATTTCCATCTTTTATTTCTGCTGGCCTCTCCCCCTGTTTTTTTTTTTTTACAAACAGGGTTCCCACTCAAGCACTTCCTGCTCAGCCCTAAAGACCGAAACCCGTTCAGACCGAATGGTCGACTTTGCTGACGTGGGCGTTTAACTGGGTGCCCAAGGGCCAAGAAGCCATTTAAAGCCCCAGTGTGTCCTAAATGTGCTCTACATACACCTCAAAGTTGCAAAGGCTAAAATATTCCTTCAGTGTTTGATTCATTTCGTTCAAATAAATGGTCATGCCATTGCCACCACAAAATAACCAAAATATCACATATAAAAAAGGATGGAGACAACATAGGCAGAACTTCTTTTTTTTTTAAGTTTACTTTAATTAATTTTCTCCATTATCATCATTAGCATCTATCTTATATGAGAAAACATTCATTCCTTACATGTAAATGTCAAAACAAAGTACCGGTTGTTAGTCTCTAGATGAGTTCATGATTGCACATATCTAGGAATCTCAATTAAATTATGCATAAATATATGAATATGAGGCAGATGCAGAAAAGCAAAGTTATGCTACATCTTGGAGTGAAAGCATGGCCACTGCAACAGATCATCAACTGGAGAAGCCAGTTGGGTTAGAGGACTGCCAGCGCCACAAATCCTCACCTATGTTGAACAGAAAAATACAAGAGTTAATATTCTACACCAATAAAATAAATAGAAAATAATAAGTATTTATAATATGTGTGATTACATGAATCAAAATATTATATGCACGAATATTAGGCCCAAATTATTCAGCCAGAACAATGAAAGAAGGCTGCAGTGGCATGCGGCCAGCAGCTGTGTTTATGCTAGCCACAGTGTATGCGTATGTGAACCACCGTGTGCATGCTAGCAGCGGTGTGTATGCTAGCAGTGGTGTGTATGCTAGCAGTGGTGTGTATGCTAGCAGCGGTGTGTATGCTAGCAGCGGTGTGTATGCTAGCAGCGGTGTGTATGCTAGCAGCGGTGTGTATGCTAGCAGCGGTGTGTATGCTAGCAGCGGTGTGTATGCTAGCAGCGGTGTGTATGCTAGCAGCAGTGTGTATGCTAGCAACAGTGTGTATGCCTATGTGAACCGCCGTGTGAATGCTAGCAACAGTGTGTATGCTAGCAGCGGTGTTTAGCACCATGGTCTGGTGTGCATTGTCCTTACACATTCTCTCAAGGTCAAAATCAGCTTTCCAGCCCAGCTCTTCTGCGGCTGTGCGGGGGTCGGCATAGCAGGACGCCACGTCCCCGTCCCTCCGCGGGGCAACTTGGTATGGGATCTACGGAGGACAGGGATGAGGAATGGGATTTGAGTCAGATTCATTACAGGACTCCACTTTACTCATTTAATTATTTGCAGACTCAAGGGGCCTTTCGAACCCATCAATAGAGTGCTCTGAAGGTGCAAGGCGCCACCTATCCTACCACTTCCTGCCTAACCTCCTAGGCAACTGGTAGACATGAAATGTGCTTTCATGGTTGGCTGCAGTGAGGCAGTACATAGGCTGAGCAACATATTCCTCATTTTCAGGTACCGTTATGCTGCCATACAGAGTTCATGTCAGGGTTTATTTTAACTTTTGTAAGATGTTCTTATTTAGTTTTTCCTTTAGTTGCGCAGTGCAAACCAATTTTGCAAAATATTTTTTTTTTTTCATTCTTTGCAAGTTAACTCGCCAGCCCAGGTCCCAAGCCCACCTTCTTGCCAGAGGCCTTCTCCATTGCCTTAACCATCTGGAGCACTGAATACCCAGTGCCGGTCCCGAGGTTGTACGCCTGCACACACACACACACACACACACAGACACAGACACACACACACACACACACACACACACACACACACACACACACACACACACACACACACACACACACACACACACACACACACACACACGATTATTATCTACAGAAATAGGCACTATAGAAATCATTCAGAATAGAATGAAAGTCAAAGCCTGGGGGGGGGGGAGTGGGTCTTACCTTGCACCCACAGTTGTCCTGCAGCTTCTTCAAGGCAGCTATGTGTCCCTTGGCCAGATCAACCACATGGATATAATCTCTCACACCTAGCAAAAACAAAAGGTGTTATTTATTGGTCAATCAGGCCCATCATTCCAGGCAAATTCTATTTGCTAACAGGTATTCTGCCTTCCGGCAGGTCCGGCGCGGGGAGCTCGGCGGCAGTTCGGCATCTCAGCTGCCGGAGTACAATCCCTTTCTCCTCCATGTCGCGGTTCATGGACCTCAGAGAGTCAAGGCCAAAGTTCCTTTCCCCCAATTCTTCCCATCCATGGCCGAGATATCCCCCACTACGAGTCTTTACTTGTTGTGGAAGTACCAGTCAGACGCAGTCTTTTTGATTCATAATATCATCCGAGGTGCACATAGCTTTTGGCCGTGAGATTAGATATAATACTATATAAGTACCCATATATAATATTATTATTATATTACATTGCATTACATAGATATAGAGCTCCAGTCCGTAAACTGCAAGAATCCCTTCTCCTCCATGCTGTGGTTCAGTCTGACAGCTCATTGGTCAATGGGCAGCAGCTCATTTGCATTAAAGCTACAGACACCAGAAACAGGGCATTCTGAAGGGACTGAAACAGAGGATAGCGGTAGGCAAGATTTTTTTTCCTAAAAGCTATTTCCAGCAAACAGCTTCAAAAACATGTTTTCTGAAACTCAAATACTATGTTTACTTGTTGTTAAAAAAAACGCCATAATATGTCTCCTTTAATATTAGTTACAAATCTGTGTGCCTCTCTATTACCTGTCCCATCAGGTGTGTCGTAGTCATCACCATACACACGGAGGTGCTCTCTTCTCCCAATGGCAACCTAGGTGTGGTTCACATGAACAGAAGAACAGAACGTTTGCGTTGGAGGTAACGATAATGTAATGTCCTGTGACCCGTCGCTCCCAGGCCGGCAGACATTTTACCTGTGCAACGTATGGGAGCAGATTGTTGGGGATGCCTTGAGGGTCCTCTCCGATGAGGCCGCTGATGTGAGCTCCGATCGGGTTGAAGTACCGCAGAAGAATTGCATTCCAGTCCTGTGCAGACGCAAGAAGGTTTTTAATAAAACTACAATGATTAGTTTGAAATCAAATCTATTGTATTTTATATGTATTTTGTATGTATTTTTTTTATTTCTATATCTGTGTATCTATACATGTTATGCAGCCTCTAGGACCAGGAAAATAATTGAATTAATTAAATGATTAATTAATCTTAAACCACTACTCCAGAGGACATCTTATATCACATCCTGCCCTCTCCACTCGTACTTGTGCACGGACCTTGTTGGCCTTGCACTGGTCGGTGATCATCTCCTCGATGAAGAACTTGGTCTTGCCGTAGGGGTTGGTGCAGCCGCCCACCGGGTGCTGCTCGTCGATGGGCAGCCGCTGGGGGTCCCCATACACCGTGGCCGAGCTGCTGAACACCAGGTTGTGCACCCCGTTAGCCTGCATGACCTGGGAAACACACACACAAAAAGACACACACAAACTTAACGTTAAGCAGATTATGTAGGGGAAAGGCAAGTTCTCAAAATATAACAATTGAAGGCGTGCCCAGTCATTACGGCAGCGTCTAAAAATATTTTTAATAAAAAGGCATGCAGGGTTGTTTTTCATAGTTGTTGCTCTGCAACAGATCTAGGTGCGGCCAGCGAGCCGGGGTTAACGTTGTTAGGGCGCAGTGGCAACACATACCTGGAGCAGGTTCATGGAAGCTGTGAGGTTGACCTGGTAGTAAAGCAGAGGCTTCTGCACAGACTCTCCAACAGCTTTCAGGCCCGCAAAGTGCATGACCGCAATGAAGGAATGCTGGGAGGGAACAAAATGAACACAAAAACACATTTCTCAAGGTAGGCAACTGCATCTGCAAAAAGAACGCTATTCATGGCAGAGCGGCAGAAACAACTAAAGTGAAACCTCTTCGAGGCAATTTCTACATACAAGTCTGACCTTGTGAGTATATATAGGGCAATGGTGTGTTGATAATAATTCCATACCTTTTTAAAGACATCTTCCAATCCTTCTCGGTCAAGAAGGTCTAGTTCATGGAACTCAATGGAAGTTTTCAGAAACTTCTCTATCCTGCGCAAGCTCTCTGGCACATCCCCTTCTCCTTCAAACAGGATGTAGCATGTGAGCCAGTGCATAAGGACACACACCAAGACACACTTATAAGTTATGTCTACGTTTTATATAACACTTTATTACACCAATGAGGCGATGAAACTTACCCAAAAAAGAACACACATACATACACATAAACATAAACAGTTAAGTTGTCTGAATTAATATAGAAATTTAGCTTAGGCAAGAAATACAGACGCATTATATACTTTAGTAGACTGAAACTCACCCCGAACGGAATTGCTAAAGTTGTCGATGACAACTGGAGAGTATCCAGCTTCAATCAGCTCCACCACACAATGACTGCCAATGTAGCCTCCTCCTCCTGTCACGAGCACCTTGCATGCCATTCCTACCTGTTTTAGAACTGTAGATACAAAGATACATTTAATGAGCTGAGTCCTTTATTGTAATGGGATTTTCTTTAAGGAGGAGAGTGCTTCAGTTTGGTCAACCTTTACAAGCTTGCATTATGTGAATGAGTCACGCCACTAGGTGTGTTACCTTCCTTATAGGCTTTTATAACACGTATATTACTGTTATTATATATATATATTACTGAAATAAATTACGAGCCTCTAAATTATGAGTCTCTATTGACAAATTGGTTAATAACAGAACGGTTGTCTTACCTGTCTAACATTCATACTACAGTATAGTAACGTCACTACTTAAAGATGAAACTCAAAAAGAATCACAGATCATGGCAATCTTTAGCTACATTAAATATAATGAAATAACTTATAATGAGAATTCTGAAGTACTGCCAGGTACTGTCAGGTATCTTTCTAAGACATCGATATCGTTCCACCACTACTTATTGCGTTTAATGAAAATAAATGATACAGGTGTATAAATATGATTTAAATGAAAATACTTACAGGAGTGTGTTTCGTAATTCAAAAGTTACAGGGCAAACGCGTCCAGTCAATTATAGGAAGAACTCAAAGTCAAGTTAATCAATCATCTGTCCGGATACGGAACTTTTCATATTCCCATGTTCGTTTTGTCCACCTCTTTCTGCAAGACGTGTAATTTATAAAGTACCAACTCTGAAGTTCGACTTCCTTCAATACCTTCGAAGTAAAAGCTTTTATAATAGCATTGAATTGAATTGAATGGAATTGAATTGAATTGAAGCAACGCCTATGTATAGAAAGAAAAAAATGAAAAATAGAACGGACAACATGTTATAATATTTAGTGAATACAAGAATTTAATCATAGGTTATTTATATTTACAGGTGAGTGGAACCTTTATTTTGTAAGAACACCGGGACTGTGCGCTGCATTACTTGTGTACGTGGACGACAGAGTTGTGTCGAACCAGGAAGCTACGCCTTTTCAGACTCTGACGTCAGAAAAGTTGTCACGTTGACACCTTTGAGCGTTCATACCCGGTAGGCAAACAGTGCTGATGTGTGGGACTGTCCGTGTTCATTACATTACCTTACATTATTTTCTGTAAATACATAAGTTGCTAGTATTTATTGAATGTTATGATGTTCATAGCATATAGTAGGACATTGATACAGCTGATAATTGTTATACCTTGCATAATATCCCCATTGTTTAATACAACTCACAAATTAAATCCCAATGGCATAGATTATTACATTATATTAGTGTAAATGAATAAATCAAAGTAAATACATAAATCAAGGTAATTTATCCACGGATGTCGCTCTATTGATACAAGTCAGTGAAAGTTGTTCTATGAAATGCATATTATTAAAAATGGAATCTCGGAGTCCTGTCAGAGAAGAAACAACTACACCGACTTAATAGTTGGTTTCCAGTCGTCTTTTCGTTAATGCTTGCCTGTTTAATCTCTGTTTAGTGTTCCTAGTTGGTGAATGCTTTGGATTGGTGTTGTTCCTGGTTGATACTGGTTGGTTTATGCTATGGTTTGGTGTGGTTCCTGGTTGATACTGGTTGTATTATGCTGTGGTTCCTGGTTGAAACTAGTTGATACTGGATTGTTTGGTTTATGCTGGGGTTTGATGTTCCTGGTTGACAGTGACACTAGTAACTAATAGATACGAGTTTGATTTATGCTGTAGTTTTTGTTTTCCTGCTTGACACTAGTCGATGCTGTTCTTCCTGGGTAAGTCTGTGACAGTTACTTTTTTTTCTTTTTCCTTTTTTGTCTTGTCATTTGGGGGCACTGTTCAGTCGTTTTCGGTTATTTATTTTCTGTTAGCTGTGTTGATTGACCCGTTTGTTTCACATTTATAAATATATATTCCTGTCAACTACATACATCTAACTGGGGAGGGGAATGTTTTTCAGGTTAGCAAGTTAAATTGTTTTACTGTGCAGATCTTTTCATTTCCATAAAATGTGCTGTTGTCTCTTATTTTCTAAACAAAGACAGATTTGAGTGCCTTTAAATTAATCAATTTAATGTAAGTGGGGTGGGTGGCCGTGGGTTAATTTGAGTGCTGTAGAACAATTTATTTGAATTGGTTCGTGTGTAAAGGGGGTTTGTCCATAATTTGCCTATATTTTGGGACAAAGCATAACAATAAACTGAACTCCCTTACAGTAGAGTCTAGTCCCACATTCTTTACTTTCTTTATTTGTCCATTTAGCGTTGATTTGATGTAGCCTACTTCATAAGTCAATAAAGTTAATATTTTTGTCATAGAAGTCTCTGGGTTCAGTTTATTCTGACTCTTGTGTATTGAACATCACCGGGTCACACAAATGCACTTTTATTAAATCCCTTTCTATATGTGCGGATAAAATACCATTTAATGCCTAGGCCGCACGGTGGGCATTGGAAGTTACATTTTTCTAGCAATCCGATCTGAAAATAATATTTTTTCAAGCGATCTAAGGTCGAAAATAAATATGTTTTTCAAGCAATCTGAGTGCCGTGTGCATGTTTACATTGTCTACGCCATTTAGGATGGGCCCTCCATTTAGTCTTTTGAAATCTGTTCAAATCTTTTCACTTGTTCTTTCACTCTTTTAAGCCATTCAACATTTCTTTGTAGCTTAAACAATGTGGCTTTATTCAAATATATTTTCTACCTCACTTTGCAGTATAGCACTCACCACATTTTCTGAAGGAAAAAACATTTTCTAGTTAATAAAATATGTCATTGATGTATTATCTTATCGTAGTGCCATCTACTATAAGTAGGATTGCATAATCAATGAGCTTGGTTGTATAAATTAAATAAACTCATATTTTCCACTTGAGGATGAACGCTTACCCTTCCTTCTGTACTGCCAGATCCAGGAATGTAACACCCACACACCAGGCAGCCCCACACAGATGGATTTCACATACTAGACAACAGAATCATTGGCACATTCAGGTATCCAGTAAATGTGCAACCATATTATAATCATATAATCATACAGTCAGTACATCAGTCAGTTGGTTGACAGGGCAGTCTTGAAGATGTCAAGAGTAACTGGGGATTTTCTCGACGTGTCTGCCAAGGAGACGGACTGGCACATGGACAAGGTCCACAGGACTTTGAGGAAAGGTGGTGGTGAGTCATGAGAATCATAGGAGAGGTTTGCGGGAATCTTCTTCATTCATTTCCATCGCCGCCTCTTTGACAGGACAAGCTTGGAGCTTATAGAGAAAATGACCACTCTTCATACAGAACATGGTAAATCAACAAATGTTTGTTAATTGAATCAGCCTGTATAGAATTAGACAAGAATCAATGGCATCTGAGAGGAAGGAGCAACACATGACCCTAGTACTTTGAGGAAAAAGTCCTGGATTTATCTTTCTTATTATTTGATTTGGCCAAAAACTGTACCAGCTCACCAGTACTCACCGCCAATACTCATTGCAGCTTGCTGGTGAACTCTAACAGCTCACCAGCACTCATTGCACTCACAAACAACCGTCATTGCAGCTTGCTCTTCTGTAGTCGGTCCCAAAACCAGGGGATCTCCCCCTCGACCATAGTTCCATGGCTCATGTGTGGCTCTGTGTTGGCCTCAGCCTGACCGCATGGGTCGGGGGCTCCCTCGGCCTGCCGCCGCAGCACCTGGGCTGGCTGCGTCTCTGGGAGGAGGGGGCCCAGTGCGGGGACTGTCTCCCGGCTCTCTGCCCTCCGGTCCGGCCCGGAGACTGCCCGGCCGGCAGGGTGAGAGACCGCTGCGACTGCTGCGAGCGGTGCGCCAACGGCGCGGGGCAGAGGTGCGACCCGGACGCGGCGCAGGAGTTCTACGGTCGCTGCGGAGAGGGGCTGGTCTGCCTGAGGAAGGCGGCAGGGAGGGGGCACAGCCGGGCCAACCCGGAGCCCGCATGCGCCTGCCGGGATAAGGGCAGAGTGTGCGGGTCGGACGGGCGGACCTACCCTAACCTCTGCCAGCTGAAGGAGGCCTCCAGCCACAGTGAGAGAGGCATAAGGCCGGTAGGAGCGGGAACCTGTCGATCTGGTGAGTGCAACACTGGATCAGATTCTTTCACAAACCTTAATGCAAGCAATGATTCAATTGTGGTCGCTGTGTTGTGACGGTGGATAGGTTAAGCATTGTGGATTTTTTGATTCTATAGCCAAAAGGTTCTGGGTTCGAACGCCAATGTTGACAGTCTTTGGTTCATCCTCGAACAAGATACCTACAACTCCTAAGGGAAACCCTTGTCATATCACCTGTCACAAATCTGAGCCAATTAGAAATACATGTTTCCCTGTAGATGGAGCTGTATCGGAAGTGGTGTTTTGGTTTCACAAATGTGGTGTGATGTCTTTCTGGACGACCACAGCCCCACGCATCCTCCGGGGCCCCAGACACATGTCCAACTCCACGGGCAGCGGCGTGGTGTTTGGGTGTGAGGTCTCAGCCTATCCTCTCCCCAGTGTGACCTGGAAGAAGAGCGGGAGCCACTATTTCTTGCCGGGGGATCATCCTCGCATCTCCGTTCAGGTTTTGAAATATAAAATATACATATCAATAGATTTGGACAACATAAAGGCTTCTGCTAAATGAATAAATAGTAAAGGAATATTTAGGAATACTCAAATTTGTCTGAAATAATATTGGAATAATTATGAAAGTCTTCAGTTATAAAACAATGATTTGTAATTCCAATGTCCTGCGGTGTTTCAGATGAGGGGTGGTCCCCAACGTTACTCTGTCTCTACCTGGCTGCAGATAGAGGGTCTCAAGCTATCAGATGCAGGAGTCTACTCTTGCATTTCCCAGAATGCCTTGGGAGAGACTTCCGCGACTGGAAAGCTTACAGTGCTCAGGCAGGGTGAGTGTGCAGGTGTTAATGTCACAACCATGAGTCATATAGACTCATATCATCAAATAAACACATAGATTACAAACATTTCTTGGGAGATGTGTTATAAGGGACAGTAATAATGGGCTCTGGAGTTTTGTCTTGTCCTTGTGGGGGCTTGGGTAAAGGGAGGGGTCATAAATATTTGGCCTGTCCCTGTTTTGCTCTTTGAGACTGTAATGGTGATTAAGGGCTATAAAAATAAAATTGAATTGAATTGAACACCCTAAAAAACGAACAATATAACCAACATTTCAGAACGAATTGTTTGACAGGGTCGAGGAGGACAAAGGGCCGCATGAAGGAGGAAGAGAAGGATCACATTGTTGTCTTGGAGGACGGCAGTGAAGATACACAACCACAATCTGGACAACATGAACTGGAGAGACTAGAGACACTGTAGCTCAAATGAAATGGGAAATGAGGTGGAGTAGAAGGAGGGATCCTTCAAGGTAAAACAAGAAAAGAAAGAGATAAATATAATTCAGGATGATCAAAAGTGAATGTTGTAACAACTCACAACACCAGAGGGCGTTGTATATCAACGACTAGCACAGGATTAATTAACCAGAACTTTATAGAAATGGTACTCCAAAAGGTACCCCTTTTTTACGCCGAACATAATTGATTAAAATCGATGTAATCTGGGCATACTGACCCAACATCAACTCGCACTTCTTCATCTAGCATCACACGCAAGCACGCACTCACACACACACACACACACACACACACACACACACACACACACACACACACACACACACACACACACACACACACACACACACACACACACACACACACACACACACACACACACACACACACACACACACACACACACACACACACACACAATTAATGTCAGGCAGAGACTGGGGAAAGGCAAGCTCTCAAATATAACAATTGAAGAAACGTCCAGTTATTAAGTGGCACAATAATTGCTGGAGATTACATTGTTAGGGCACTCACAGCACTCACCTGAAGCAGGTTCATGTACGCTGTGAGGTTGACCTTGAAGTAAAGCAGAGGCTTCTTCACAGACTCTCCAACGGCTGTCAGGCCCACAAAGTGTATGACCGCAATGAAGGAATGCTGGGAGGGAACAAAATGAACACACACACACACAAACCCATTACTCAAGGTAGGCAACTTCCCTGAGTGATGTGCTCAAGGAACACTTTTCAAGGCAGAATGGCAGATACTACTTATGTTAAATGAAACTTCTATGTAACATTTTCTTACATACAACTCTGACTTTGTGGAAATGGTGTGTTGATAATAATCCCATATCTTTTTGAAGGGATCTTCCTTCAATAAAGGTGTCCATAAACAAATCTATCCTGAGCATGCGCTGGTCTATCCTCTTCCCCTAAACAGGATATTGCATGTGAAGAAGTCCATGAGGGGACGGATACATACACACACACACACACACACACACACACACACACACACACACACACACACACACACACACACACACACACACACACACACACACACACACACACACACACACACACACACACACACACACTTTATGCCTGCGTTTTATAGAACACATTAGATTAAACCAGAATAGCATACACCATTGAGGCGATGAAACTAACCCACGAATGAAACACACACATAGTTTAGTTTTGTCTGAATTAATATAAAACTTTAGTTGAGGCATTATATAGGTCTACATTTGTTGACTGAAACTCACCATGCACGGAATTGGAAAAGTTGTCGATGACAACTGCTCCACCACACAATGACCTTCAGCCTGTTTTAAAAATCTATATGCACATTGAGATTACTGAGCTGAATCATTTGGATTGGGATTAATTAATAAATGTGTTGCATTTTGAAATATAAATCCCCTGAAATAAATAAAAGTAGTCCATTTGAACATCGGAATTAAAATAATAATTCATAATCATTATTATTTCCTAGCCATTTATTTTATTTACATTTTTATATATATATTGACTCAAAATACATTGCATAGTAGCAGGCACGTTCATGGTCCGGGTAATAACGAGACGGCTCGCCAATGATGACGCTCACGCTTACGCGTGTTCCGACAGCGGCCGTTCATGTGCACTGCGTTGGGAACCTAAAAGTTCTTCACAGCAGGGTTTTTTTATCTGATAAAATAAAGTCTACTAAATAATAGGTTGGTTGATTTTTAGATTAGCTAATTATCAAGTGGGGAAGCATTGAATTGGTTGAGGGGCTATATCTGCCTGATAGTCTCCTCCTGGTTTGACACAACTCTGTTGTCCACGTACACAAGTGATGCATAGCAAAATCCTGGTTTTCCTAGAAAATAAAAGTTGAATTCACCTCTATAAATTAACAATGCATACAATCTAGTTAAAAAAAATCTCATTTGTATGTTTTCTTAAAATAAACAAAAGAAAACGCACAACATATTTATCTTTGAGGACGTTAGTGAAGATACACAACACAACCCCATTCTGGCCACCATGGCCTAGACTAGAGACACTGTTGGGAATAAAGTGGGGAAACTTAAATTGGAGGAGAAGGAGGATGCTAAAAAACGACCAAAAGTCAAGATGAAACAAGCAAAGAAAGAGATAAATATAATTCAGGATAATAAAATGTGGATGTTGTAACAACCCACAACTCCAGAGGGCACTGTACATCAATGACCAGACCACAGGTCAAATGAACTAAAACTTACATTTACATTTAGGGCATTCAACAGATGCTTCTATCCATAACTATTACAATATGTACATTTTTTAGATGAAAGAGAAACAACAATATAGCACTGTCGGTACAGTAAGAATGCTCATAGATGCTCCTTAAGGTTAACCCTTTCCCTGAATGTAACAAAGCTAGTTAGGATAAGATGCTATAAAATGCGTACGCAAAGTCCTATTTTTCAGTGCCATGAGGTACATCATACAATAAGTGTACATTAAATGCTAGGAAGTATAAAGAAACGTACAATAACTGAGTAAGGGGGGGGGGGGGGGGGGTTCGGAGAGTAATGGAGAAGGGGGGGGGGGGGAGGCTATGCAGAGTCAAGGTGAACTCTAAAGAAAAGCTTAATGGACATGGTATTCCAAAAGGCACCCCTTTGTTACGCAGAACTTAATTGATTCAAATCTGTGTAACCTGGGTACACTGTTGAGACAACATCACCTCCCACTGCGTCCTGTACTGTGCAAACCAACCAGCAAATGAAAGTATTGAAAATAAAAACGGCTGAAAGACTGAAGGGTGTGTGATTATGTTTGGTTATGCCGGGACCCGAGTGCCAGTTAACCCCCACCTCCCCTCTCTCATCGGCTCTCTCCTAGTGGCTCCTAGTTGCGATGAAGTGGTTCTGAATGTAAGTGCAGGTTACAATGAAAACGATGAACTTTACCTCCACTGTCTATCACCATCGCCCCTTCGGCCATTTTATTTTACATATTATTTTGTCCTCTCCCCTCTCCCCACTCTCATCCCACGACCCCCCACAACCTCCAAAAACATTGTTTTCCATTCCTTATTTTAAACGCTGATATATATATATATATATATTCCTCCCATGTGAGAAATGTGCTCATTGTCTCGGGATTGCAGTCTGAAGGAGAATCAAGCAAATAGTGTGTGGAGCCAGCATGATGTCATGGGACATTTGTCCTGGTGTAGAGGCTTCCCTTCCTCTGCTAATTACCTTGTACAAACTAGAATCTGATATGGCGGATATGAGGCCCAAATAGAATTATTGTGGGCTAACAAAGAGACATTGAGATCCAGAGGATGGGGGGGGGCTGAAAGCTTGTTACAATGGAAGGTGTACGCATACTCACATGCATGACGTGCATGCACTAGCAAGCACACAAACACACACGCACACACACACACACACACACACACTCACGCACATATACAGACACACGCACATATACAGACACACACACACACGCACGCACGCACGCGCGCGCGCACACACACACACACACACACACACACACACACACACACACACACACACACACACACACACACACACACACACACACACACACACACACACACACACACACACACACACACACACACACACACACACACATAAACAATCCTTTCCACCCACACACATACACAACCACTTGTCCTTCCCCTCCATTCCCTCAGATAGGCTAACGTTATTACTGTGGTAATTGTCGTCATTAGTGCCAGCAGCTGTAGAGAGCCCATTGCTTGCTGTCCAAACTCCACCCGAGCCCTCTTTCAATCTTGCCTTCTCATCTCTCTTTCATTTAGACATGTTGTCTTTGTCCTGTTTAATTCTAACCGGCGTCCACATGTTTTACATAGAGAATTAACATTTTCTCGCTAGGGTCTACTTTGTCCTAGAGAAGAGAAAATAACAAGTGTGAACAAGATACAGTGTTTCATTACAATGAGGATTAAAAGTATTTTCCAAAAATCATTAATCTCGTTCTATTGTGTAGGCTCAAGGCCTTATTTTCACTTCTGTTATACAGACCATTTTGTCATAGTCAAATGTCTCAGATATTATATTTGTACGTGTTTCTGATATTTGCTATCAACACCCATTAAATATCCAAGTCTTTTCCGTCGAGTTGAAGAATTGCACATACTTTAACGTTGCACGTTTACTGGAATCCAGGACAGATGATACACTAGAGGGCACTGTTTTGTCAAATGACACCTCTGATGGAGCTCGGATTTACCATTTAATCGTTCCTTCTCCTTTACTCTTCTGTGCTCTTTACATTTGTTTAAAACTCTATGAATAAAATAATAACGACCCCGCCCTCCATTATCCAACATGTGATTTCAACGTCACCTCCATCGTGATACAGAATTCATTGTTATCTGTAACTTATGCCACTTTTTTTTATTTGATGTCTATTTAAAGGTCCAAGTGAAAAGGATTTCCGTCCGTTTTTAATTCTCTACTGTTCCTGCTAACTTTCACTTACACCTACCCCCACCACACACAGACACGCACATACGCAGAGAATCCTTCCACCCACACACATACACAACCACTTGTCCTTCCCCTCCATTCCCTCAGATAGGCTAACGTTATTACTGTGGTAATTGTCGTCATTAGTGCCAGCAGCTGTAGAAAGCCCATTGCTTGCTGTCCAACCTCAACCCGAGCCCTCTTTCAATCTTGTCGTCTCATCTCTCTTTCATTTAGACATGTTGCCTTTGTCCTGTTTAATTCTAACTGGCGTCCACATGTTTTACATAGAGAATGAACATTCTTTCGATAGCGTCTAGTTTGTCCTGGAGAGGGGGGAAATAACAAGTGTGACCAAAATACAGCATTTCATTACATTGATGATTAAAAGTAATGGAAAAAAACATGGATCTGCTTGAGCTGCCAACTATCACGCATTGGGAGAATGAGTCTCACTCACCGATGCCTCAAATAGAACCGTACAGCTCTGAAATCTCACCGCCACCGTACGCAGACCAAGTACACCGTAGTAACTGCGGTCAGGCCATCTACGCTTCGAAGAAGCGCCGTCACGGCATCATAAAAAGGGATTGCGCATCTACATTGGTTGGAACGGTAAAGTGTGTTTGCCGCTGCAGAAACATCGTGCAATCAAGTGCACCTCTCAGAAACTTGTCCTCGAGGGCCACGAAAGTTGTTGAAAAATGGAATATTCACTATTATTTTCCTTTGTTGTAACATATACAACAAATATGAATGCACTGCTATGTAGCCAGATAAAGAAAATTCATAAATGGTTAAATCGAATTTCTTTATGCAAACTCCACCATAGTCATCCCGAATATGCGTGTAGTCTCACCAAAATGCGTACAGATCGCACGGTTTGACATGCGTGCAGTAGTACATACGCCAAATGACCATTTCGCGTAGGCTACATATGATACGCAAAACCCAGCATTAACTACTGTGGAGGGCGGATGCGTACACATACCACGCATCACTTTATACCCATATACCGACGTCAAAAGTGCAATAAAATGGTTGTTAAAGTCTGAAATTCGGTAGTACGTCACAGCCACAATTTGACACCGTTAAACTGGCAAGAAAAAATATACGCATCCGCCCTCCACATAGTTAATGCTGGGTTTTGCGTATCATATGCACGCGAAATGGTCATTTGGCGTATGTACTGCACGCATGTCAAACCGTTTGATCTGTACGCATTTTTGTGAGACTGGGTTGATTACTGTAGAGGCATATATATAAAGAACATGACAAAAACAAAAGAGAACGAAACACAAGTCTTCAAACTAAAATAGGATTTCCGATATTAGTTAGTGTCTAAGTTGTCCAATGGTATGAGCTTCTGATGAAAGGGCCTCAGACCGGGGCTCAAGTCCTTCTTGTGTGGATTGAATGTCCAAATAAAATCTAACCATGAATTATAAGGTTTCTGTTGGTGCAGTGATGCTGCCTCTGATTATTCTGTGGAGACCAGTGTTCAAGCCCCATAATGTCTCAGAAATGATGTTAATGTTTCTGATATTTGCTATCAACACCCATTAAATATCCAAGTCTTTTCCGTCGAGTTGAAGAATTGCACTTACTTTAACGTTGCACGTTTACTGGAATCCAGGACAGATGATACACTAGAGGGCAGTGTTTTGTCAAACGACACCTCCGAAGGAGCCCGGACCACTCATTTCATCTTTCCTTCTCCTTTTCTCTTCACTTGTTAAAACCTCTATGAATAAAGAATACTCCCTCTTGTCCATAAAATCTAACCTGCAATTTCAACGCCACCACCATCGTGGGACAGTGGATATTCATTGTCATATATCTGTAAGTGGAAGGCCTTTTATTTTATGACTATTTGAAGTCAAAGTCAAAATGATTTCCTTCATTGTGTTATACTGTCCACTGTTCTTGCTACCTTTACACCTACAATCCCCTCTCCCATACACGAACACACACACACGCACACACACACGCACGCACGCACGCACGCACGCACGCACGCACACACACACACACACACACACACACACACACACACACACACACACACACACACACACACACACACACACACACACACACACACACACACACACACACACACACACACACACACACACACACACACACACACACACACACACACACACACACACACACACGCACACGCACACACACACACACACACACACTTTTGGAGATTGTCTTTCCCTTTATTGCCAAGAGTTGATGCAGAGAGCAGACAAACCTGTGCAGTGCAAAGCCTTGCATCAGGCGCTAAATGTCATGCATAGCCTGTTTTTATTGGCTGATATGGCCCCTGCCTGCCCTTCTCTTTTTCCCAGAAGCCATTGTTAAAGAGGTGGTTGTTAATACTGCGGACCAGATGGGCCGTATCTCCCACAGGTCTGACCAAGGGTGTTTACCATGCACTGGGCTGTGGATAACAGGTGAGCCAGGCGCGCGGCTCCTCCACCAATCAGAGAGCAGCAGATGTCTGGACTCTCTGCCTGTAAACCTCTGTGTGGCATTTGGGACTGATGGAAGGGCTTTAATGGAAGAAAACAAGCAGTGGCTCCCATAATAGCATTGTGTCAAGATGTGTCCTGTTGATCATTTATTTTGGTGCTTTATAGGATATTTGTTTCCCAAGAAGAGATATTCAGGTCCAAGGAGATATATAAATATAAAACCCGGGGCTGGCCTCTTTCCGCTCTCTTCCCCGCTCCCATTTTAAATGTATTAAAATGAACCATCCACACAATCAAACTATTTACCAGTACATGTTTCATATGATAGGCAGAGTACTGATGACCACACAGCTCAGGTTCCCCCCCGTATGTTCCCTGGACATAGACTGATAAAATGTCTCTCAGTATTCGGGGCAGGAACATTGGACATTCCTCTTAAGCTTTCTAATGCTGGCCGGCCGTGCTGAATTACCGCAATTTGGTATCATGGCAACCATGGTGGGGAGGATGGGCCGAGGCTTGTCAGAAAGCGAGTTTGAGCTCTGAATCAATCTGCCCTAATGGATGACCTGTGTGGAGCGTACGTGTATGGATTAGTTTGGCTGGAAAACCAGTCCCTGTTCTGTCAACAGCGGATCAGATTACCATCCTCTGCCTTACCTGGCCAGCCCTGCTTCCTCTCCACTGAGTCACCGGTGCCTCCACGCAACAGCTGTATGTTCATTAGTCTGAAAGTGCATCCCTGTTTTTTTTTTAACACAAAACTAGAACGTCCTCGCATCTCGTTACTTCGTGTGGCGGATTGGATTGACGCGCGTGTCGTTTCTCATTTGACCTCCGTCTCTTTCACATGTGCATTTCGGAATCACTTTTGACGGGGCACTTCCGTCCCCCCCCCCTATCATTACGCTTTATGTTTCCAGCACACATTCCAGCCCCGACTCCAGACCCAGAGCCGGGTACTAATGAGACCTCTCAGGCTGATGAGGGGGTTAAGTTGCCAGGCCGTGCAGCCGGGGGAGGCAGCGAGGCTGAGGTCGGACTCAACAGCCTTCCAAGGACGTGGCGCACGCAGCAGCACTAGACAACCGACGGCAGAAGACAGGACGCCGGAGCCAAGAATAGGAAGCACAGCATCTCGTTAACGGATGAGATGAACTTATATTCTAATTAGCAAATCAATGTTTCTCTTTGGCTCTGAAAGGCTGAATTATGCATGTCAGGTCCATCTGGACACACTGGAACAGTGTGGTGTTTGGTGGAGTCAGGAACAGGGGGAAAAAGGATGATAGGTCAGAACGCGTCTCATCTTTCAGCTTGGACCCATATTCATGCCGTTCTCTTTTTGTCCTTTACAGAATTCCTGACCCAGGCACCTGCTCATTTCAGAGCATATCAAACACGCCTGTGTAACCATTAACCAGTGTTCAAACATTACACGTCGGCCCCGCACTGCTCACAAAGAAGACCCCCACATGCAAACCTTCCTTCAACAACTAGCGTATTTCCGAGTACAGTCAACAGGCTCAACCGAAGCTTATGTATCCCGTGTATTCAGCTACAGAAGCAGGGACTCCATGGCCACGTTGCTGCATTGTGGTCCACTGCTCCTGGTGGGGTCGGGGGTGTTTTGTGTTGAGTGTGTCATCCTCATTATCGCACAGCGACGACGCTGCGCCCATTAGCTAGACATCGTTCAGGCTAACCACAAAGCCTGGCTGCTGATGGATGAGCAGAGTGATAGACCTTGAATGCTTGGTTTCAGGGGTTTGGGTGGGGCAGGGGAGCAGGGGGGCTATAGGACTATGTCCATCTCTGATGTCGTCCATCCTGTGACCCCCCCCCCCACACACACACACACACACACACACACACACACACACCTCCTCATCCTGCCTGCAGATACACCCCGGGTACCCCCACCAGCTGCCCCTAGCCCCTCTGGTAGCCCTGGCTTCTGCTTGCCATGTGTTGGGAGTCAAAGGGGTCCCCCACTATCAGTCATCAGGAGGGAAGCCCACCGTCTCCCACCCAGCAGCACACTAAATCACAATCAATCGGCCCCGGCAGACAGAGATGGATTGAGGGGGCAACCGCGACCCCCGTACCTTCTTAGAGGAGACGCCGGCCCCCCTAAGGGCTGCTGTCACAGCTAGATAATGGAGGTGGTTCTGGAGAGGCGTGACGGGTCAAGCCCTTCCAGGGCGGAAGTTATCATCGGGCCATAGGAAGGAATCTGGGCTGTATGTGGAGACAATAGCCGCGCAACAGCATAGTGCGGGTTGTCCGCTCGTCAAAGGGGGAGCATACTTTTGTTTGTTTGATGCCGATGACTTTGTGATATTGAATCTAAAACCAATTAGCACCAGAAAGCGAGAAATATTTACCTACAGCGAACAAAGGTGTGTATATATAACAGTCGGGTTGTAGTTATTCATAATATCTCTTTGTTGAAATCTGCCCTTTTCTCTGAGGAAGAGAAAGGTTGTTTCCCCGCCTCGTTCCCGTCTACCTTCCCATTGTGCTTCAGTTTTTTTTCAAATTGGTCTTGGCGCATTCTGCCCCACATGATCATCTGCTCTGAAGAGGCAGTGTTTAGTGCTCAACAATTTACTTCGCCGCGGAACAAGTGATTGCATCATGCACATGTGAATCGACGGCAAATATCATTGTTTCAAACGTGAAATGAGCCCTCTGTGATGCCATTACACTATGATTGTGGGTGAAAGATCTTATTATGTATTCCCCAACAAGGGCTCGAGGGAGCATCATTCACATGTAGATTTTTGCTTTGGAAGTGCCCCCGCTATACAATTTCCATTTAGATAAGGTGTACGGGCAAATAAAGAACGGATGGCCAACAAGACGCAGGGTTCTTCATTTGATTAACTAATCATAGTCTTTGTAATTCCACTCGGGGACCCTGAAGGTCACTGACGGCCTGTGTGCGTTCTGATTAGCCTATGTATGATTGCCGCGACGACTGCACAAATCAGCTCAAGTAACTGGACTCCCAACACAGTCTACCAATGGCTGTGATTAAATGAGACAATTAAGACATAGGGAGTGTATGTCCTCTGTAATCCCTCTCTCTCTCTCTCTGTCCGCTCCTGGGACAAACGTGGTCTCTCTATCAACTGTACTGCTGACCACTGAGAGAGTTGGAGAGGAGAGGTGATTAGGATTCTGGTTAAGTGCGGCTGGAGGCTAAATGTGGTTGGCTTGGATTTTTTAAGGTATGTCAGCTCTCCACTAGCCTCCTCAGCTTAGCTTAGTTTATTGCGGCATGTTGATATGATTGCCTCACCCTCTCCAGCCACTACAAATACAAAAACGGAAAACACACCAACACACATACAATCATGGTACATTCATGCATGAGTGTATCACTACGAGCATGGTTATAATATTATTCATGGTTTGCCATAAAACACCATGAACCAAGGACTAAAGAAGAGAGAAAAAGTAAACTACTCCTTCTCAAGGCCGGTCCGAGGTCAAAGGTGAGTGTTGTGATTGTGCGCGTGCACGCGCATGTGTATGTGTGTATGATAGAGAAGATTTGGGATAGCAACTCAATGGCCCCCTCCACATGCCTGATCTCATTTGATGGATCTCATTATGCAAACGGCTCCCAACTCCCGCCGCATAATTAGCCCTTAATTAATTTGAGTGAAATCTTTCATCTGTCTGTGTCCGGCGCGCTCCTTCCTTCCATTTACAATCTGATATTAATTTCAGAGGGATGGAGAAGCAGCAGCGGCTGATGAAAAGGCTGATATAATTAATCAAGTATCTTTTCCCTTCATTTTTCTGAGGGAATAATAGTATGTGTAATGAGCAGGGTCTGATTAACCCTGTTACACTGCCTAATTAGGGGGATCATTTAATAATCAAGGAAGCAGTACAATTACAAGAGAATGCAAATTATGCCTTATCTAATGACGAGTGGGCCAATTTGGGGAATTCTTTGTTTGGGAAACGTAGCATTCCGAAAATCGGAGTTAAGGCAGGTCATTGTTTGTTATGTTGGTGTGAGAGGATGTGCTTACATTCTTGAGCACCCGGGATTATTTTACTACTTGACACAGTAATTACACTGTCTCCTAACTCCATGAATCACAAGTGTCAGGAGAACACCAATATGAAATATGATTTTTAATCGAATCTGTACGGCCCGCAACGCCAGGCCAACTCATTTCCTCTGCTGAAGTGACTTTTTCCTCAGTGGCCTTTCCATCCCAAATACTTGCATTTGTTATTCATTGCATTACTGTTATAATACAATGGATGATACCTTTCATGCTGATATGACATACTAATTTCCTTATTTATTAAAAGACCTACAACACAGTCAAAACGACTCCCTATTCCAAGTCTATTCTTAATTCTTGGAATCGTCCCATTTCATTTAAAAATACATTCATAGATTTCCTTTTTCCAACTTGTCTGACAAACTAATTAGTGTTAGGCTGAGTTTGGTATTATTCTTCGTTAGATATCAATAAATCATACGTTATTAAGACCGTAGGGCACGGCGAGTCGCAGTGAGCGATACACCATGACTATTCATAAGATGTGTGCATTCACTGCATTGCCCCGAGCTCTCCGTCGCATTTCAATGGGACTGCCACTCCGTACCACACATTGCTCTTGTTCATTTTGCAGGAGCCGATGCCCTGAAGGACAGAACGGGGCTGCGGCTGCTGCTGCTAAATGCAACATCAAGGCCCAGGGTTCCAGTACCATGGAGAGCAACTGGTCCGCCGCCGCACAGCGGAACTAGTTTAGAGCCAGCGGATGGCATTGATGTCATTAATTAGGTCTACCAAGCCTCGTCACTGGGAACACGTGAGAATACATGAGAGATTGGGAGTCATTTTATCAATGAACAAATTGAAAAGCAAAATGCATACAAACAAAAGGATGATTGTGTTCCTAGGTAGACCTTCACATGCGTCTAAGAACAGCCTGAGATCAACGGGTGAGGTGGTACCGCTGGCCAGCCCGTAATCTGTCCATAGAAGAACGATGTGAGCCATTTGTTTCTTTGAGAGTCCATCTCTCATGTTCCGCGATGATTCATCTGCTGTCCGCGCGGCCATCAAACTAATGGCAGCCCTCATAGAAGAACTCTGCGAGGAATAGCTCCTCTTTCAGTCGTTCTTCCATTGAGTCATTGAATCAATACCAATACAGTCTTCATTAGGCCAATGCTAATGGCCCGCGCCCGTTTGTCTCTTTGTTGTAAAAGTCTGTGTGTTGACAACTGAATGTCAATGTCAATGTGATAGCATGCCCTGTACACAGATTTTGGCCTTTAATGCTGTTGTGGTTGGCTCCTGCTCCTCTGTGTGCCTAGGTACTGTCAGTGTGTACGCAGAAGCTGTGTGGGTGTTTGTGTGTGTGTGTGTGTGTGTGTGTGTGTGTGTGTGTGTGTGTGTGTGTGTGTGTGTGTGTGTGTGTGTGTGTGTGTGTGTGTGTGTGTGTGTGTGTGTGTGTGTGTGTGTGTGTGTGTGTGTGTGTGTGTGTGTGTGTGTGTGTGTGTGTGTGTGTGTGTGTGTGGGTGTGTGAGAGAGAGTGAGAGAGAGAGAGAGGGAAAGAGAGAGATGACAGTTTATGTGTGCGTGAGTGTGTGTGCATGTGTGTGCGAATGTAAAGCAACTGTGCCTCTATGCACTGCCCCCCACAGCGGAGCCGTGCCTGCAGTACTCCTATGAAGTAATTGAAAGAAAGCGGGGCAGGGCCAGAGAATTTGGCGCCCGCTGGCCTTATTATCTGCGATACGGCAGCTGCTCTGCCTGCCGCTTTGTCCCGCGGCTCATGAATACAGAAATGAATTTGACGGACGGACGGACGTCGGATGGAGGGGAGATGCCGCAGCGAGGGGAGGGAGAGAGCGCAGGGCCAGAGTCGCTTTAATCAGCTCCCAGATAGAACAATCACTTCATCCACCTCTGCCTTTCCGAGGTGAATTAGTGTTTAACATTCCAGGGCATGCCTTGTGATGGGGTCTTGTGGGGTGGGAGGGTGCAGAGGGGGGGGGGCCTCCGCCTCGAACGACCAATGGACTGCAACAATTACACGGAGACACTCCAGTGTTTTCAATGAGTGAATTAGGGCTAAATGTGCCCCTGGGACATGCACAACTGCCATGCGGGCAAACTATGTTTTAATATGATGCTATTAATCTCTGATCTCATAAAGGAAGTACAATTTAATGCTTTGATCGGTCAGTCATAATGTTCTCCGTTAGGGGCCTTTTCCTTCCCGGACGGCGATGTGTGCTTAGGAAATAATAGGAGGAATTACCTCTCCCTGGTATGTTGATTACTATTAGATCAATTCATGGATTCATTCAAATTCATTATGGCCTTGTGTGAGTGTTTTTAGAGGTACACTTCTGATATATCTTAACATTATATGATCATATCATTGACAAATTCCATTGATGCATTACAAAGGAAGTGTTTGAGCTTTCTTCCTTGTCATCCACCTGGTTGGTGGAAATATCTTTGGTCAAAGCAGCTGCTCACAAATGAAAGCACACACACACACACACACACACACACACACACACACACACACACACACACACACACACACACACACACACACACACACACACACACACACACACACACACACACACACACACACACACACACTGTATATCAGCAGAGATGCATACATCACATCAAAGATGAAACAAAACTGTTGATGAGTTCTGAAGGAAATATCCTTCATAGACCAGGAAACCAACTCATTGGTACAGACTTTTAAATAAATTCAGTACAAGTAGAAGCAATCAGTGGCTCTTTGGATATAAACATAAAACCGCCATCTTACCTTCTTCAGGGGAGGGGGGGGCGACTGTTGAGGTGGGAAAAGGCCTAAATGAATTCAAACACATGAGGAAACACACATGGTGGTCCTTGGTAATAGGAGGTGACCACACTGATCACTCAAGTCTCTCAGCGTACTGTGACACCGAGACAATGGACAGCAACAGGGCACAATATCATACAATACAAGATGACTGTTGTTCCAAACCAATCACTGCACGGATATCCAATGTATAATGTATATTGTATCCATTGTTCATTCTTGTTTTAGTGTCCATAGCTATAGTCTGTTTAAACCTGCGTTCTTTGCTTTGCCCTCTCCATGGTTCTGAAAGAGGGCTCTATCAGATTACAAGTAAAGGGAGGCAGGCTAATCCATTTTAACAATTGAACAGTGCGGCGGCTGTATGTCGTGAGCATCAATTACTCCTGTAGGCATGTCCACATTCCACACACCGAATCACAGCTGGGCTGCCATGGGCTTCACATTAGGAGTAGAACTGAGAATTGGGGATTATGTGTATGTTTAAAAAAAATATTATGTCCAACTTTTACCTCCTCTCTGATTTAACAGTCAAATAAATAAAACCACAATGTGGAATGAGATTGGAATAAGACAGAACACTGTAAATCTCATCCTACCATCCGGCATTTATCTTTTTACCCTGTGGGTGGTGCAGTGAAATAACAACTGCGCTCCCATCCAATAGACGCTGAACGGCTTTACTTCCAAACTACGCCGAAGGCCAGCGTTTTAAAGTGACGGCAGTAAAAAAGAAAAAAGCATTGGTTTTTATAATAGACAAACTCTAATCTCGTTGTAAAACGCTTATATATAATTGTACATGTTATAATCATATTATAAACAGCGCACAGTGATTATTTGGAGGCAAAACAGACAGAATGTAGCAGGGTAATGGAGTTTAGCCTACATTAGGAGGTGGTGGTGGTGGGGGGACGGAGCTGCAGCTATATGCTAATTTCGGCGCCAATCCTTCGGTGCTTCCCCTCGCGCAGGGCAGCACGCGCCACTGAGCAAACAGCCATGGAAGGCATCAGGGTCACAATTTGAAAGCGAGCCTCTTTGGTGAAATTATCAGTGGAGAAAGAGGAACTTGTTTAAATGCCATCGGAGGTTTTATGAAGGCGAAAAACAAACAACCCGCTAGGTTAACATTGCCAGAAGCACAATCAGTTGACTTATTTTTTTTAATAGGCCTACAACTTTAGTTAGGTATGCTAGGTATAAAAAAAACATAGCCTAAATAAAATGCATCGCCCCTGGAAATGAACAGTGAGGATATTTTATTTTTTGATAACTAGTTAAGAAAGAAGTTAGACCGACTACATTTCTCTTTCACTAAACTAAAAACAGTCGCTTGATAAAAAACATTATTTTCTTTCAAATTATAAGATAACGGTGTGCGTTCAAGCAGGTGAGAAGCTGTCGCAACAGAGAGGCCCATTGAAGGGAACAGACCAACGTCTCAGCTCGATTGTGTAATTATTTGACTTGGTCATACTGCAGCTTTATGCAAATGAGGGGAACAATACCCGACGATAGAGATTAATTCTTTACTGGTCGGGGAGCGGGGAGCATGCCCCCGCTGCCGAGTGGCGGACGCCAGCCATTTACTACATGTGTATTATTTAAAAAGAAACCGAAAAAATATGCATTCTATTTGTTATGGGCACTTTTATACGCGATACGGTCAAGCTACAACAAGCAACCACAACTATTTTCCAGTATTTTCCTTTACGTGACACATTCTTTCGATGATAGGTGGAACTTGTAGATTTATTTGAACAATGTAGCACATTTTTAAACAATAACCTTGCTCGCCCCAACAAAGTGATGGTGAGTAATCCACTTTGCTAGGCGAAGAATTAAAGCCAGGCTTATACCAAAACATAATTATGTTTGTGTGGAAAAACGAAAAAGGCCTATTACATCTCTATACAAAACCTTTTTTATTGGTGTAGATAGCCTACTACAATTAAATCATAAAAATATAAACGGCATATAACTGTCTTCTACCTTGCCAAGCGGTAAACAATAACCCCCGCATTTTGGCTATTGGGAACAAGCTATTTGTTCAGCATTTTACAACACAAGCAGTGGCGGGAGCGGGCGGGCGCGGGAGGGCGGCCGCTCGTGCAGCGGCCTTCTTCTTTGTCTGGCGCGCTGATTACGCCCAGCACGCGCCTCGCTGTAGGCCAGATTGGCCGTGGGTCCTGTTTCACAGTGAAGAGGTCAATTTGCCTTTCAAACGAAAAAAAGGGATATCCAGCGTGGGCAGACGTGGCCATTGTGCACAAAAGACAAGAGGGTTCTTCTTATTACTTATGTATGCAGCGAGATCTGGTCGTGATTTATATGTCGAGTTAAACTACCAAGGCAGACACGTGCCCCCCGACCCCCCCAAATAAAGATTTAGTCTTCAGAGTATAGTTTTTTGTTTTTTTTAATATAACATGATTGAACAGAATGGAAGTAAAAGTTGAGCTTTAGTGTTGGATGAACCCATGTCCACGTTGTGCATATGAGAAACACCAGGCGTTACATAACACGAAGAAAAGGTTTAGAATCTAATCTGAAAGAAATAATACGGTTTCACTCTGGGTAGCCTGGTTTTTCACACCCAACAGGCATTTCTGTACTGTCACTTTGATGCTATCGTTTGATATAGGCCTACTTATTGTTAAGAAATTACGCAAACGTTAATGCTGTTTGGGTATGTATTATGAAACTTTTCGTAAACCTTCTAAATTGTGATGATTGTAGCGTTGATGGACATTTCCTTTTGGCAGCTCTGTGGCCCCCAGAGGAGAGCCACAAAGCCGTGGCACGTGTGCATTTGTATAGGGAGCCATCAGACCGTAAAAGGAGGAGGGCCCGGCGTGTGCCTCGGCCGGGGTGGGGCTGCGCGCGCACCTTAATGTAATAAACCGCAAGTACATCTGCTAAGCTATCTGCACATCATCCAACGAAATCCACCAAACCCTGAATTCAAGCCCTCCCACAACCAAATCCGCTGGGATCTCGGCGGCGTGTGATTGGTCGGGGATGCGGCAACAGGGGGCGAGAACAATAGCATCACCCCGGCATAAAAAGAGTGGAGCTATGCCTTGGAGACGAAAACATTTCAGCAACAGAAGGATCGATAGAATTGAAAGATAAAGTCCGATACTGCTTCCTGTTGGTGCCATCATTTCAACAAACCTGGATACTCGAGACCTCTTCCACCGCTCCAAAGTGCCTTGCAATCATCATTCGCAAAGATGCCCAAAGGATTTCTAGTGAAAAGAAACAGAAAATCCGCACATGTTTCGTATAGGACTCGTTCGGAAGAAGATGACCTACAGGACCACCCCCACCCGGCCGCCTTTCCCAGCATCCACGGGGCGGACTCTTTCCTGCCCGTGTCCGTCGTGGCGTCCCTCCCTTACCGCGCGGCACCGTCGCCGGACCTCGCCGCGGACGCGCCAGTCCCCAGGCTGGAGAAGCCGGGGCAATTCGGCAACCCCGAGGCGGTGTACCAGGCGCTCTACAGCCCCACCCGCCCCGTGAGCAAGGACCACGAGCGGGGATATTTCGAGAGAAGTTTCAACCTTGGCTCGCCTATTTCTGCCGAGTCATTCCCCACGCCCGCCTCCCTCTCCAACATAGACCACGTCCTTTTCGCCCCCGTGGATCTGAAGATCGGCACCAGCAACAGCAACCGCAGCGGCACCACCAGCAGCAGCACCGGCAGCAGCATCAGCACCACCACCAGCAGCACCATCCCGGCAGTCCCCTCAGTCCCCACCGCCCGGGCCGCCACCAAGAGACCCGCGAGTGACCACGCAGAACGCAAAGCGAAACCGTCCTCCAAGAAACCCAAAGCCATCCGCAAGCTCAACTTTGAAGACGAAATGACAACTTCGCCGGTGCTCGGTCTCAAAATCAAAGAGGGGCCGCTGGAGACGAAACCGCGCTCTCAATCAGCGGGAGGGAATAAGCCTTTAGGGGAGTTCGTATGTCAGCTGTGTAAGGAGGCGTATGCGGACCCCTTCTCTTTAGCCCAGCACAAGTGCTCCCGCATCGTGAGGGTCGAGTACAGGTGCCCCGAGTGCGACAAGATGTTCAGCTGCCCGGCGAACCTCGCGTCGCACCGTCGCTGGCACAAACCCCGGGCCAGCGCAGCCGGGCTGCCGCCTCCACACAGCGTCAAGTCTGAAATCGCCAAAATGCCCTGCAGCGTGAAGCCCGTCCACCCCGAGGAAGCCAAAGACATGCGACACGCCGAACTACTGAGTGACAGGGACACCCCGAGCCCAGGCCTGTCCGAATCGGGATCTGAAGATGGTTTATTCGACTGCAACGTCTGCGGCAAGAGGTTCAAACGTCAAGCATACCTAAGAAAACACACCTTGGCCCACCAGGCCATGCAGAAGAAAGTGTACGAGGAGCAGCAGCAGCAGTTGCAGTTACAGCAGCAGCAGCAGCAGCAGCATCAGCAGCAGCAGCAGCAACAGCAGCAGCAGCAGCAGCAGCAGCAGGGACTTCAAAACAATGACCGCGTGCTGGTGGGAGACCAGGCACCCGAATCATCCTCCTCAGCATCCTCCTCCTCTTCCTCCTCCTCATCATCCTCCTCAGAGGAAACCACGAACCAAAGTCCCCTTAATTTGAGCCCCGTGGACTGCCTACTGTGCCCCGTGTGCGGGGAGAATTTCACCAACAGGGCCAGCCAGGAGAGACACTTGCGTCTCATGCACTCCTCCCAGGTTTACCCCTGCAAGTATTGCCCCGCCACGTTCTACAGCTCGCCGGGACTCACCAGGCACATAAACAAGTGCCACCCGTCTGAGAACAGGCAGGTCATCCTGCTCCAAATGCCCGTGCGACCCGCCTGCTAAGAGAGAAGACAACCTTCGTGCCTTTGACGGGGAAAAAAAGAAATGTGTCTTTGGATGAAAGAATTGTTTTTTGTGAGAACATTGCCATAGTACTACTGTAGGCCCGCGAGGAGGCAGGGCAACTTGATGTTTAAATGGTGTTTCATGAGGTGTCTTTTTCATGCCAATCAGTGATTGTTGAACGCTTCTCTATATCTTGAGTAACATATAGGTCTATTTTGAGATTTTTTTCCTCAAATTAGTTTATCAAAAGAATACAAAGGGTTAGTTTGACTGTTAAAGGGGTATTTTTCTAGACGGCACACGTGCTAACTATAGCTTATAGACCTAAGAAATGTTTTAAAAGTCCCGCCATCCTTCTTTTTCATTCAAGCCTTTGAAGTCACCGACCGTGATCGTAGCTTTACGCTGGTGTGTGAACGACAAAACCTATCAATTTTGTCTTAAGAAAAAGAAACCGAAGCATTCCCTTCTAGTAGAACCACAAATGCCTTTAGAATACAAACAAGCCTAGTCTGAATAGTTCACATCCACATCCAAATTCCGCTGTATAACTGCCTTAAAAAGTCAACATCGATTTTGTTATTTTGTTTTATTTTGAATGCTGGCACATATTTTATTATTGAAGATTGTTGCAATATTTTTCATCCTAATTTTATTTATTTATTTATTCTAATTATTTTATGTAACTTATTGTTGTGTCGTGTGATTATTTTGTGAATCGTTCTGGCAGTTTACATGTCGTAGCCAAATGTGTTGTCCAATTTATGAGTTGTGATAATTGTCGTGGGTCGATTTTAATCTTCAATCTCCACAGCTCTTGTAAAACGTAAAGCTCTTATCTTAGATGCAATCTTTTTTAAGGACGCGTTATTTTCATAAATGTTGGCTTTTATAGCGCTTTGATTGTATGTGTATATCTTTGTTGTCTATTTAAATAAAATATTTTCAAAGGACATCTTGACTCCTAACTTTCTTCAAATCACTTTCTGAAAGTTGTGGAAAGCAACAGACATGGACTAGTTGAACTACATTACTGATCAATTTATTATAATGTTGTGGTTAGTTAATTAATAAATAGAATATTTATAGGCTACATTATTTTTTTTATAAAAGTGGCCTAATGTTTTAATAGCCTAAATCTCACCGTTGTTTCAAATGGTCAATTTTACTGATTACGAAAGAACAGATTGACATTCACTTAATGTTATTTTCAAATGATCCAAATTACAATATTAAAATAATATTTGGCCTAAGAATAGGAAACATCGTGTTGATAGCTTTCTACAATTCTACAGGCTATTTGTCAATAGACCTAAATAAACACATTTACAATCGCAAACAATGCCTGAAACCGTTTCTATTTGAAACTTTGGCGTAGCAGTTAGGCCTACTAAATCTTAACTTCAAACATTTAAAAAAAATACATTTCCATGAAATAAAACACATAGAAGGAAGATGCAGTTTCCCTTAAAACACATTGATTCCTCTGTCATGCTGCTTTCGATTCTCGATTAATTAGGTTCGTTTAGGCCAGACGATAAATTGTAACTGCAGAGGCTCCAATGACATCCTTTCACTTGCACATAGAAGCACTTCAACTCATAAATTCTGCGTAATCAATCCCAGACAGGAGGACAAGGAGGTGGCAGAGTTCACCTCCAAGGCCGTTAGCCTACATGAAAAGACTCGATAAGTTCAGATTCTACATGGGCCAGGGCACACATCGGGCCTTTGCTCACCTGCTTAACATGTCCATTAAGGCGTATTAAAAGCTCTTCTTTGTGTTTGTGCCAGCTCGTTTCTATGTTGAAATAAAGTAATCAAGGAAAAAGGTGGGATTGTCAACTGGTCAACTGCAAATTCAGGTAATGGTCAGTACCACAAAAAACGGAAATAGCCTATGAATTTGTCAAAAATCACAAAAAAACCCTTTCCCTCTTAAGGAAGTGACCTTAAAAGTATTCTTCTTTTATATTATTGGAAAACCTGAAAATGGACCATCCCTAGTTCTGTATAAAACCATATAATTTTCAGAATAGGACTAACAGGACTTGAGCCCGTGGTCATTTCCACACTGATTCCCTTAATAACCGAGTTATTAGCACCAGGGAAGCCCTGCTCACACTGCACACACAGGAATACACGGCCGGGCTAAAGGGGACTTTGACCGGAGTCAACATGGGTAAATCATGGGCGTCCGGGCAGCGCCGGGTGCCACAGACAGTGCACCTGTACCTCCTGGTTATGGCTCCATTATTCAGGGCCGGCCATCAGAGCGCTGGCGGAGCAGCAGGGGAGACAGATGGGAGGAGGGTCAGGTTACCCTGCTGCTCGCCCTCTGGAACAGGGTCACAAGGCCCGCAGACAGAGCCTCACGTCAGCCCTTACTCCCTCCTCACACACACGCACGCCTCTCTGACATGGGTGCCGTTCATGCACGCGCAAACACACACACACACACACACACACACACACACACACACACACACACACACACACACACACACACACACACACACACACACACACACACACACACACACACACACACACACACACCCCTCCTGCAGCCTTTTAATATAAAATAACTGAATGCAGACCAGCAAAGAAAAAGCGGTGACTAATTCAAGGTAGAATTCCAAATTAATTTAATGAAATGTTTTTGATTTTCACATTTCTAATAAAGATAGCAGAACTTCGGTCATTAAAAACAGTTTGATATGTTCACGAGTAATGATGCTTCAAGCTTTTCACCCTCTTCCTCATATACAAAGGTTATATTACAAGCATTATTGTATTTATATTCAGTAGGTACAGGAGCCATGGGGTCTTGCTCACAAAGAACAAGAGTTCCTAAACCAGAAACACCAAACCAGAACAAACTAACGGACAAAATCTCTGTTGCATCACATGATTAGAAACCAGCACACATATAAGACACATTCCTTATCTTGGTCCAAACTAAACAACTCCATAATCCCCGATGCATCAACATGGATCTACAAACATATAATTTACACACTCTAGTATCTTTAATCAACATCCTGGGCTGTTCTCAGCCTTGCGGGAGAGAGAGAGAGAGCGTGAAAAGCTAGAAACTGCTCAGGGGCTTTTAATCTATACATTCAAAAGATGTGCAAAACCAACAAACTAAACAGACTTGCATCTCAAAAGCCCGCAGTTGCGTAGATGCTATAGGTCGAAGAGAGGGAAACAGGAAGTCAATTAACAACAGAAACAAGACGCAAGCAATGGTACAAAACAAAAACAACGGGATGGGGAGGAGGGGGGGGGGGAGGGGGGGGAGATGAGGCATAGTAATGCAACAGATGGGGATAGTGTTACAGCCATGGGTGGAGCCCCTTAGAGGTTGCGTATTTGTGTTTCTGCTTGAATAACACCTGGCTACCATGACAACGGAAATGGGCAGCTTGGAGGTGGCATCGGAGCACTTTCAGTCTGCGCCGTTGCTAGGAGGGGTTGCTGGATCACGGATGCGGCGTGCCACCTCGACACCTGCCCCCACCTGATCCCACCCACCCATTGGGCCCCTGGGAGGCTACATGGGGACGGGAGCGGGGGGCTGTAGCATGGGAAAGAGGAGGAGGAGGGAGACACGGTGTCATGTGACTCCACCGGTGAGCGCATGGCAGACCGAGAGAGCAGTAGCACCTGTAATAGAGTAACCACGGCACCCAGAGAGCAGGACAACCTGTTCACATGCGCACCGTGGGACCGAAACACAGCGGACGCTCAGTCACAGGGAGCAGGAGGTGTGTGTGTGTGTGTGTGTGTGTGTGTGTGTGTGTGTGCAGGGAGAGTGTCTGCACATTGCTATTTGTTTGTGTGCGGCGAGGCGGGACCCAGGATGCCAGGGCGAAGACACAGATCCGTTGGAGATGAGTTTAGGGGCCGATAGAGTGGGGGGAGGAAGTGGGTAATGGTGAAGGATCAGAGTGGGAAGATAGTGCACAGAAAACTGGGTGGGAAGCTCCTTGGACACACACTTACAAATAAAAACAACAACGACGACAACCACCGTGGCTCCCTTCTGCAACACACACACACACACACACACACACACACACACACACACACACACACACACACACACACACACACACACACACACACACACACACACACACGTACGTATACACACACACACACACACACGTACGTATATACACACACACACACACACACACACACACACACACCAGTGCACGTAGTAAAGTTTCACCTGAGGTCCTGGCGAAAGATCGCCTCTCAAACAGCATGTGGACACGTTTACACATCACTACAGCAGAATAAATCAAATATATCACTCCATCTCTCACTCTGTCCCCTTATATATTTATATATACACACACAAACATCAACAAAACGTGCACGAAAGCAAATAAACTTTTAAAGCAATTTCGACGCAAAGACATAAAAAAATAAGAAACGCAAGTTCTTCGACGACGGCGAGTGCAAAAGACATGGGATTGGGACGTCGGAATGTGACCTTTCTCTCCTCTCGGAAGAAGGGAGAAGGAGGAGAAGATGAGGGCATAGGAGAGACAGGAGGAGGAGGAGGAGAAGGAGGAACTGAGCTTCAACAACCGGACGGAAGTCAAATGAAAATCACATTAGAAAGCAATTACACCGTCTCTTCTCGTTCCAGTGGTTGCATAAATCAAAGCATGGCAGAATCTATCGGAATTAATTTAAAACACAGGAAACCAACAGCGATAAAAATTGTACTCAAAATTAGTTTAGATTCAACTCCAGGTTGGGAAAGGACAACATCATTTGCTCAGCCTGGCTTCAACATAATTAAAATGTAAAAAAAGAATAAGAAAAACGGAACCTTCTACCGAGCATGCTCAGTCTCCCAGAGCCAGTCTGTGTAAGTGCTCCAGACAGTGCAGACCTTTCTAGACATCAACTTCACCCACTAGGTTCAGTCCAAAACATCGAGAAAATAAACCAGAACAAGAAAGGAGCATCAGAACCCACCCAAGGAACACAAGAAAAACAACAAAGGAACAAAATCGGTGCATAAGATCCAACATTCGAGTGGGTTAAAAACAGTCTTTCCCCGGCTTTGGTGAGAGAACATGCGGGCAGGAAATGAGGATCTCTCCCTGCCAGGTTCAGGAGAACCGTCGGGCTCTCGTCCAGTGTTTACTACCTGGAGCGGGAATAGATGCAGCGCCATCAGTTAACCCAACACCCTCCCACCGCTCTCCAGTGGGTTTTTGTTTTTGCTCGGGCACAAAGAGAGACAGAAAAGAAATGCGCACTAAGAAAAATCACAGGTTCGATTAAACACGTGAAGGGAGTCACAGAGTCCTACTTCAGCCGCAGCCCACGCACACATAAATAAGTCATCGTCTCCGGGGGTCCGTCGTTCTCGAAGCAGCCGACCACCCGAGACACAAGGAAATGCATTGGGGAATTAAACAGACAGTGGATGCTTTTTTAAATGGATAAAAACAAGACAATTGCAATGTGCTCCATTTACATGTTCGATCACGGGACAATAGATATATATATATATATAGAGGGAGAGGCTACCAAAATGTCTGCAGTCATGGCGGCGTTTCGGGGGGGGGGGATATGTGAGGTTTTAGTTCGAGGCTGTACTTATGGAGGGGTAGGGCGAGAGCGGGGAGGCGGGGGTTCACAGAGCTCAGGTGGACGACTTGCTAATAGCGCTGGCAGATCTTCGGAGTTTACCGGAAACTCGGTTCTTTGTGGCACGGGGTATTGGGGGAGACACCTGGTCGACAGAGTCCGTGGCTCCCGCGGCCACGCCGTTCTCAGCGCTGGTGCTGCCGGTGAGGGAGCCTGGGAGAGAGAGCGAGAGAGAAAGAGGAAGAGTGAGCGAGATGGTCAGACGTGGCAGGGATCCCTCCAGGCTCTGTGTGATTTTGGCAGAATTTCCCAGCATGCTTTGTCATGCACAAGAACGCTTCCCAGAACCAGATTACCCGGGCTGCTTAATTTATTGTTTTCCTTTTATTTACCAGCAAAATAGAAAATATAAGATTTAGTGCATGATTAAAAGCAGTGTCTGAGCCCGATGATTTTTGTTGTGGTTGAAGAATATTTTGTTGAAACGGTGAGTGGATGAATCCTAGTCATTGCAGTGCAAATGTCATGCCATCTACACATGCGCCGGTGCAGTGGAAGAGCTCTCCAAAGCTAACCCCCGACCAAACAAGCACTTCCTTGACACATGCTTTAAAGCCACTTTAAAGTAAGCTAGGCAAAACTAAGCTGAAAACAATAGGTAATGTACATCGGTACAAAGCAGATGATGCCAATTCCTCTCTCCATATATTCCCTGTCTCCTCCCACCCGAGCCTCCCCCAAAATCTCATCCAATGGCGTCCATGTTCCCAGTTTAAACAACTTTCCTGCTTTGTCAGGGCAGCATCTGCTCGCCTATTTCCTTTCCTAGCCCCTCGTGTGTGTGTGTGTTTTTGTGTATCTGTGTGCGTGTATGAGTATATCTGTGTGTGTGTGTGTTGATGTGTTCAAGTGTATGTGTGTTTATGTGTTTACGTTTATGTATGATTGTGTGTTTGTGTGTGTGTGTGTGTGCATGCGTGTGTGTGTATCAGTGTGTGTGTAAAAGCGTGTATGTATATTTGTGTATGTGTGTGTGTATCTGTATTTGTGTGTGTGTATCAGTGTGTATATGTGTTTGTGTGTGTGCATCAGTGTGTATGTGTGCATCAGTGTGTGTATCAGTGTGTGTGTGTGTGTGTGTGTGTGTGTATCAGTGTGTGTGTGTGTGTGTGTGTGTGTGTGTGTGTGTGTGTGTGTGTGTGTGTGTGTGTGTGTGTGTGTATCAGTGTGTGTGTGTGTGTGTGTGTGTGTGTATCAGTGTGTGTGTGTGTGTGTGTGTGTGTGCGTGTGTGTGTGTGTGTGTATCAGTGTGTGTGTGTGTATCAGTGTGTGTGTGTGTGTGTGTAGTGTGTGTGTGTTCAGTGTGTGTGTGTGTGTATCAGTGTGTGTGTGTGTGTGTGTGTGTGTGTGTGTGTGTGTGTGTGTGTGTGTGTGTGTGTGTGTGTGTGTGTGTGTGTGTGTATCAGTGTGTGTGTGTGTGTGTGTGTGTGTTTGTGTGTGTCCTCCCCTCCCTGCCGTTTATCAGAGGCATCTCAAGTTGCGCCGGCTAAAAGAGACGGCAGATGGCTGGAGCAACAGACACTCTGCAGGCCCGCTGGACACCAGCAGCATCAGGGGCCGCCGGGGCCTGCCTCACCCAGCGCTCTGGGAGGACCGGGTGTGTGTGTGTGTGTGTGTGTGTGTGTGTGTGTGTGTGTGTGTGTGTGTGTGTGTGTGTGTACACGTGTTCACAATCTGCATATGAATATAAAAAAGAGGAGGGGCTTGGCTATAGATGGGAGGGATGGGGGCGGCTGTAGTTAGGGGTGTGTGTGTGTGTGTGTGTGTGTGTGTGTGTGTGTGTGTGTGTGTGTGTGTGTCTGTGTGTGTGTGTCTGACACTGTAGTCACAAACACAAACAAAGGCAGCGCAGCATTCCGCCACCCAACACATTGCCCATTCCTAAACAACACCACCAAAAACAAACTGCACCATCCCTCATTTCCATAACCCCACCCGACCTCCGCCTCCATCAACCTAATCACACAGGTATGTGCGATTAGACCGCTTTTAGCCAAACCTGCCGATGAACTCTATGGTCGTCAAGGTCTTTATTCCCCCCCCCCTCCCCCCCCCCCCCCCGCTCTAATCCTTCACTCCATACTAATCCTCTATAGCCACCATTTAAGCTGGAACATTTTTACTGTCCCCCTGCTCGCCACCACAGCACTTAGCAGCTGCTTCTGCATCCCTTTCTGCTCTGTATGACGTTAGGTTCCTGAGTGAAGGAGGTGGGGGAGCAGGGGGGGAATAAGCCAGATAAGGGAAAGACTAATGTGTCATCGTTAACATCATCATGAGCCCAGAATTTCCGCTCTGAGAGAGATTCAGGGGCGAAAAGAGATTGGAAAAGGAGAGAGAAAATATAGAACAGAGAGAAAATATAGAACAGAGAGAGAGAGAGAGAGAGAGAGAGAGAGAGAGAGAGAGAGAGAGAGAGAGAGAGAGAGAGAGAGAGAGAGAGAGAGAGAGAGAGAGAGAGAGCAGAGAGAGACAGAGAGAGACAGAGAGAGAGCAAGAGAGACAGACCGACGGACAGCAAGAGAGAGAGAGAGAGAGAGAGAGAGAGAGCGAGAGAGGGGACACAGAGAGAGACAGAGAGAGCAAGAGAGAGAACAAAAGAGAGAGACAGGGCCTGCTCTGTCATTGGTCCCCTGCAGCAGTTCAAACAAGGCTTCGGACGACAAAGATGTCTTCCCGTGCGGCAGGTGTTAGTCTCAGAGAGCCCGCCCCGGGCAAACAGGCCCTCTCCAACCAGGAGGAAACCAGGGAGGCGGGGGGAGACGGAGGAGGAGGAGGGGGCGGGGGCGGTGGTAGATAAAGGAGAGGAATGAGAACAGCGTTACGCCGGTTTTAGAGAGATAAAGGCGAGCCACATGCATGGAGCGGGTGCCCAGAAGTGTAGCCGTTGTCGCCCATGCCGCTACGTTGGGGTCAGGTGCTAATTGTCTCTGCGGCGCGCCTCGCCAGGCTCACCCCCCCCCCCCCCCCCCCCCCCCCCCAACAGTAGCACCCTCTCCCAACACAATAATCAACCGGGCGCATGGTGCACGGCCCCTGTGCCTTTATCAGCGTAGCATTCAAGAGAGGAAGCTTAGTTAGTAACGAACCAAGAACGAAAGGGTAAAGAGGCAGCAGTGTGGGGGGTTAGTTGGTTTTGAAGGCCATCCGGTAAAAAAAAAAAAAAAGAATACCAAAATGGCTTCTGGTCCGAGTCGGAGCTTACCTTCTTCATCAAATACCGTTTATCTGACCTTTAAGATTTTTTTTAATCTAAAAAGAAAGAACACACACACACACACACACACAGAGCAGAGCATCGTATAAGAAGGCGGCGACACAGCACAGCACGGCACACCACTTAAAACACCACACCACAACACATGGCTTCAAGAGTAACCAAACACTGAGTCCAACCGCAGCAACAGCACCCCCTCTGGTGAAACGGGGTCACTGCAGCCGTTTTTCTGATTCGCTTGTGTTGACTGCCAAGTGACAACGCCTCGCAGTAAAAGTGTTTGGTTACTCTTAAAACACAACACAGTTCTGCTGGGGTTCCAGTGATTGGACGATGGACACATCCAGGTAGCCTGTGTGTGGAATATCAACGTTAGTCCCCAACAGTGGGGGGCTGGGGGAGGGATCCACTTACAGGTGATTAGAGGTGGATCAAACGTTAGTGTTAGACACGCACTAATAGCACACAGGGGATTCATCCCAAAACCAATGTGAGATAGTTAGGAGGTCTGTGGAGAAAGCAGGGAGAAAGGATGTGAGCTACACCGGTGTGTGTGTGTGTGTGTGAGCTACACCTGTGTGTGTGTGTGTGTGTGTGTGTGTGTGTGTGTGTGTGTGTGTGTGTGTGTGTGTGTGTGTGTGTGTGTGTGTGTGTGTGTGTGTGTGTGTGTGTGTGTGTGCAAGCTACACCTGTGTGTGTGATACCTGTGCATGTGTGAGCTACACCTTTATGTGGGATACCCAGAACTCACATCATGTTGGGAGTTAGTTTTTTACTTAAATTTTCTATCCAACATTTTGCATGAATGCTCATAAAAAACAACAACAACAGCAACAAAAACTACGTTGTGATCCCGAGGATGCGTGAAAGCTTGTGTGATGGCGCGTGAGGCGCCGCGGTCACCGATGGGAGGGCTAGGGCGGTGCTGGACCGGGCCAGGGGCGCATGCAGTGCTGAACAGCGCTCGCTGGCTACCGAGGTGGCGGCCGGAGGAGAGGGGGCAAGGCAGGAGGGGGGCAGCGGGGTGCGGGGGCTCAAGCACCCCCAGGTATCGTCATAAACCAAACGGAGACGCACTCGTGGTTTGGCCGAACCTTCCCGCTCGGTTTACACGTCAAAACGGTCCAAATACAAACGAGTAGAGGAACAAACAGAGGGGGGCCAAGCGCGTCCTACGGGTGATGGCGGTGGCGATGGGTGTTGGAAGTGATGGGTGGGGGGGGGGGGGGGGGGGGGGAGCGTGTACCGAGAGTGAAACAGGGTCTAAGGGTCTACGGTGGGGGAGGGGGTCGGTCATGCGTCTTGTGCGTGATAGAAGCAGGCAGAGGGTCTTACAGTCCAGCTTGGCCCAGGGGTACTCCACGTCCCACACCATCCCTGGCCAGCGCCGGCACGCTGTCACGGGGGGGCAGGGGATGAGACGTTAGTGGGGAGGAGAAGGGGGGGGGCTGGGGCACGGGAGCCGACGACACGGGGACGGACAGAAGGACGGATGGGCCGGCCGCACTCACACGCTCGCAAACGACACACAAGTCTGTGTGTCCCTGTGTACGTACATACATGGGACGGGGGGGGGGACGGGGGTCGCACTACCAACATACCAGACACCCACGAGGTGGGCGGGGGGGGGGGGGGGGGGGGGGGGGGGGGTGGTGCCGGTTTGCAGGAGGGTGACGAACAATAGCAGTGGGTGTTGTTTGGAGCCAGCCAAGACAAGGCCACACGCGTTGGATCTGCCAACTACACCGATGGGAAGGCGCGCCGATGTGGTGTCGTCTCGCGCCGTTTGACACCTCGCTTTTCGCTTCCGGTTACCCCTCGTAGTAAGCGGGAAACATTTGTCTATCGTGTTGTGGTGCCAAAAAAAAAAAAAAAAAAAAAAACCACAAAAACTGCAGCCGCAGCCGGTAGGTGAGAAAAACTAACGACAGAACAACGAAAGACGGTGAGAAGTATTCCTCTGCTGCATGAAAAAGATGCAATTAGTTCAGCGCACAATTGATGTATATCTCAACCACAATGCGCAAACAACCGTAAAAGGCTAACAAAAGG